>CAUYRH010178946.1:0-28712 GCA_963574655.1 Perodicticus potto
TTTTTTTTTTTTTTTTTTTGTGGTGTCATTGCTGTTTATTTTGTAACTATTCATTTATTTTTAACATAAAATTGACATCCAACATACCACCATGCAAAAGAAAGAGAACTGATGAATGCTATAACCAACACATTATTTAAATGGATCTGTATGGACAGAATTGAAATAATTGTAATTCTAGGATAATGAGTACAGTTATTTTTCTCTTAATTTGACCTTGAGGTCTCTCTCAAGAGAGTGGATATAAACTCTAGCCATGACCTGATGGGGCTCCAAGGAAAGTGGTTATAAATATTTACAGTGTGTCTTTTAAGTGATATTTCTTTATCTTGGCAACACCTAGGAGGTGTCCCTCCCTCTCACAGGAAACTTATTTTTACTGATAGATTCCCTTGTGGGTCTTGTCTGACCTGTGTCCAGTTTATTCCTACCAACTCTTTCGGAGTGCTCTGACTAGGAAAGAAGTTAGATGCAAGTGTGTCAAACAGGTGAGACACAGAGGAGGCAAGTCAAGAAAACATATGAATTAACTGAAATAGTGTATTACAGATTCAGCATGCCTCAAAACACCAACAGGAAGGAAAAAGGCTCTATTATGCTCTAGGGAGTTATCAAAGCATGTTTTCTACAGATATTTCTCTAATTGTTGAGTTTAGAGTAAGCCAGTATATCTGTGTGGTCCATGTGAGAAGTGGCAGTCAGTGGAGCAAGTCAAGTAGGTTGCACAGAGCTGTCCCACAGGGAGAGAGGCAGTCACCAGGAGTTAGCAGTTGTATAAAGGCAGATGTCTGGATCTATCACATTAAGGAGAGGGCTGGAGAATTGGAAACTGCATCAAGGGTGACTAAGGCTGCTTCTGATATGAAAAAGGTAAACCTATGTTAAAAATGAATGACAAAGTAACATAAAATTAAAAGATTTTACTACAGGTGGATCCCATAGTTCAGTGGGCAGGGTGCTGGCCCACACATCGAGGCTGGCAGGTTCAAACCTGAGCCTGCTAAAGAACAATGACAACTGCAACAAAAAAGATAGCCAGATATTCTGGTGGGCATCTGTAGGCCCAGCTCTTTGGGAGGCTGAGGCAAGAGAATCAGTTGAGCCCAGGAGTTTGAGGCTGCTGTGAGCTGTGACACCATGGTACTCTACCCAGGGAGCCATAATGAGACTCTGTCTCAAAAAAAAAAAAACAAGACTTTACTACAGTGAGATATGACCACCTTTGTCTCATATTTGCCCTCTCTTGTTTTATTCATTTATTTGTTCATTCATTCATTTACATGAACACGCTTAAATTACTCTCCTACCAAAGATCTATGAACATCAACTATTACTTACATTTTCGTTGTATATTTTATCAACCCAAATAAAAGTCAAAATTATTATAAACATTGTATGATTAAATGAACTATGGTATGTCCATTCTGTTCAACAGAAAACAACTATTAGAGAAATAAATAGCCTGGATCATTTTTAATGGCTCTCACTTACATAGCAATGAATAAGCCTTAGTTTATGAAATATTACCTTCATTAGTCCATACTTGGTCCTTTGAAATATTATTTATCCCTTTTATGAAATCATGAAAGAATGCCCATGATTCCTACCCAACAAATAGAAAACTACCAATACCTTACTTCTCCATGTGACCCTCTCTCACCAAGTTAACATTCCAAATTTCATCAATAGAGAAATGCTAATCCAAACAATAGTACATGAATTTAATGGTAGAATGCTATTACAATAAATTAAAAAGCACAAATATTTGTGTTGTAATTTCTCCCAAATTTGCAAGACTATGTAATCATAAATCTTAGATCTTAAGGCATTTTCTCCTTTAGTTTATGTCTGTCTGTCTTTGATTTTATTTATGGATGCAGCCAACTTATATTTAATAAATCCATAAACATACATGAACTCACCCCAACCTAAAAAATATGAAAAAGAAACATTACATATATGATGTGATATATATATTGCATATGTGTTACTTTTCTTCTTTGCTCACTTGCTATACAGAGATCAACCTAGCTCTCTCTCTCTCTCTCTCTCTCTCTCTATATATATATATATATATATATATGTATACACACACACACATATACACACACACACACATATAACATATATATACATATATATATTTGAGATGGAGTTGCCCTTTGTTACCCTCAGTACACACATATATACATAACATATATACATTTGAGACAGAGTTTCACTTTGTTGCCCTCAGTAGAATGCCGTGGCATCAAACACACACCAACCTCAAAATCTTGGGCCCAAGAGATTCTCTTGCTTCAGCCTCCCAAGTAGCTGGGACTACAGGCACCCGTAACACCTGCCTATTTTTTTGAGAGTGGGGTCTCGCTTTAGCTCAGGCTGGTCTCAACTTGTGAGCTCAAGTGATCCACCTGCCTTGGCCTCCCAGAGTGCTGGGATTACAGGTATCAGCCACCACACCCAGTCATATTATTTTTTAATTTGGTGCCAATTATGCCAGCTGGAATAAATCACCCTTGGTTCATGGTAATGCTCATCATTGATTTGTGCTTGGTCATCTTTGACTTTATTTAAGTGTCCATTCATGTTTAATAATACAATAAACACCCAACTTCATGGCAGCAATACTATTACTCACGTTGGTTCACGGCTCATTTCCCACAAAGGGCACACCCAAGATCTTCATCAAGACAGTGTCACTACATTCATTTTTGGGACTTCACTCTGTGGAACACAAGGCAGACAATGAAAAATCCTAGATATTTGTTAAAGACCATCAGGTGAGAAGCACAGGATTAACCATAATCTTTGGGTCATTATACAGTCTCACCACTGGCCCGAGCATATCTCTCATTGCATATATTTACACATTTATTAATTTTTATTATTACAATGAATATGCATTAATTCACCACTCTAATCACAAACAAAAATGACTATTACAAGCATTTGTCCCTGTGCTTCTTATAAAGAACCACCCAGATATTCTTCCTACTTCCAAATACACAGAAGTAGAGCAATAATAATCTTTGATTCCAGATATAATCATCATTATTTTCTACTCATTCTTTTTAATGTTTTTACTTATTTTTAATACAATAAACACAGATGAGCCCAACACTAATCTAGAACAAAAATATTGATTAATACATTCAAAACACATCTACAGAGGTAAAAGTCTTATTTTGTTTTAGATAGTCCACAATTATACACAAATGTTGTTAATCTTTAATTCATTAAGAATTATCTTCATGGTCCATTCTTGGATCTCGTTCATTTTGTCATATTTTTTTTTCACTCATCTAATTCAACTATACAGAAAATACAATTGAAGCCACCATCCAGCTTAGGACCAAAGACTATTCTCTATACCTATTGATATACTTTCAACACAGAGCCTCGATAGCCTAGAACTTGTATTTTGTTTTTTAACAATTTTATAGGTAATGAAATACAGTGGATTTGTGGGGGGGGAAGACCCCCAAAAAGAGGGGAGAAAGAAAAATAGAGAGCAGAAAGTTGGTTACCAGGGGTTGAGGTTGAGGATGAAGAAAGTGGGGAGATATCCTTCAAAGGGTGCAAATTTTCAGTTTTATAGATAAGTTCTAAAACATAATGTAAAGTATGGTGACTGTTGGTAAAAAAAAAAAAATCTATTGTACCCTTAAGATTTGCTAAGAGAGCAAACAGATCTTAAGGACTATCACCACACATTCACAAAAAGACAACTGTATGAGGTGATGGCTATTATAATTAGCTTGATTGAGATAATCATTTCACAATGTATATTTATATCAAAACATCACATTATACATCTTAAATATATATAATATTTGTTTGTCAATTATATCTCTATAAAGCTGTGGGAGAAACACATCATCATCACTGCTCCATGCTTGGCTCTCTTTACTTTTATTTACACATTCATTTATTTTTAACTGTTCAGTGAACACCCATGAAGCCCAATTTTATTGTCTGCAGTCCCTGCTCTGGCATAGAAGCCCCAGTGTGCCCATTCTGTGGAACACAAAACCCATTACAAGGGAGAAAATAGCCTATGAGGGCTTTTTTGTTTCTTAATATCAGGTTACCAGACCTGTGTTAGTCATAATCAGTGGTCCAGAACACATTCTCAGAATTATACCATTCACAGAGTTTATTACATTATTTCTACATTCTTTTATTATTTTTAATATAAAATTAACAGCTACAAACCGCTCTGATCTCTCTTTTTATGCCCCTCAGTTGTGGAGAATTAATTGCCCTCCTTGGTTTACGACCCACTCTTGTCCTTTTTCCAGGCATACTTCTCTCTTATTTTACTGATTGTTAAAACCGCCCATGACAATAATTACTAGGGGCCCCACCTCATTTATCCCCCTCTTTTTCCCCCACCAACCTTAAATAGTCACTTCAGAATCTTGTGGATACATTTGCCTTCACCTTACGCCTATGTAAGATTTTAACACATACATGTAATCTTTATTAAAAATATTTTGCATGAGCCACCAGCTAGGTGGGCTTCTGCAGGGGTTTTCAGCTGAGAGTTGAAAATGGGGTCAAGGGAAAGGGTGAAACAAAAGCTCGACTTAAAAAGCACACATGCCAGGGGCAGGATACAAACTCAAACCCAGATCAAGGTGCCAGCCCAACCTGTGCTCCAGTTATGCACAGGTGCTCTCACAATGCCCCCCTCCAAATCCAGCCTCAGCCCCCAACTAGCTGGGTGGCATCAGGAAAGCTAACTAACCTCTCTGTGCTTGTTTCTCCATTTGCAAGATAGTCCAGAACTAAACTCCAAGTAGAGGTACTTGTTATCTTCTACTGTTATCAACCAGATAAATCAGTGACCCCACCCCATCACAGAATCCACTCCTCACTCAGACCCGTGCTCCCTCTGCAGCGACGCCAGAGCTGTGGTGCTAGACAGACAGACAGACCAGGTTCCACCCCAGCAGGCACTCATGAGCTGTGTAACTGCAGAGACGTGACCTGGCTTCTCTGTCTTGTGCCCCGACTTGTGCGATTTGTAGAATGAGGACAGGAACACCCTCGGGGGTCCAACGTGAGGAAGAACTGAACTACCAACCACTCCGCCACACCGACCAACCACCCTGTGCGCACCCTGCCCTCCCCTGCCCACACTGGTCAAACATTCCCCAGCTTGATTAAAAAAAAAAAAAAATTATCTTGATGCTCAGGCCAAGCCAAGGGCTTCAGGAAGGATGGGCCTATGGAAGGAAATTGTTCAGATCTGCTTTTTAGGACACAGCATCAAAGCTTAAAAAATGCTCTGGAAAACAGAAACCCAACTAAGGAATGTATTTTGGAAATGAAAATTTATTTCATGAAATGGGGCTTCTCTCCAGGGAATCTATGCCATGAAATTCTCAATGTTGTAACTGTTTCCTAGAAACCAAAAGAGGCTCACTATGACAATTTACAGCCCATTTCCTTCCTACCCTCCCAGACTGGCCTGGGCAAGTTCACAGCACAACATCCTCAGAGTGACCCAGGAGACATCACTATAATTCCATATATTATGTGTACACATATACTGTCATATACACATAAACATATTCATTTGGGAACTTTTTTAAAGGAGTGCCTGCCTTTGCCTTATTACACAGTGGGACCTTGGACAGAGATCTTCCCTTCACTGAGCCTCAAGTGGCAATAACCCTACAAGCTTTTCCTCCCTCCCTCCCAGGTGGTGTGAAAATGGAAAGCATAACATTTAAGTATAAGTTCCCGCCCAGCAGCAGGGATCATTAATATTGTACCTCCTATACACAGCACGTAGTGTTCACAGCATGCTTTAGCATACATTATCTTGTTTGATTCTCACAACAGTCCTGTGAATTAGACATAATAATCATAATTAGCCAATATTTATTGAATGCATACTCTGTTCCAAGCACCATGCTGCCTACTTTGCATATGTCGGCACTCCTCAAGTGAAGACAATTCAACAGCATTTCTTCCCCACTCCACTTCCACCCCGCCAAAAAACGTTCTGAGCATGCACTTTGTACCAGGCACTGGGTCTGGATGCTGGAGATACAGCAGTGGACAAAACAGACAAATCTCCATCCTCTGAGAATCAACATCCCTGTGGGTGAAGAAAGGAACAGACAATATTCAAAATAAGTAAGTATAATATATGGGATAGGAGATGATAATGACAACTACAGAAAAAGGGGATGGAAGTGATAAGAAGGGGAAAGCCTCACGGAGATGGTGATATTTGTTTAAAGATATTATTAGTCTTATTTTGCATGCAAGCAAACTGAATGTCAAGAAGTAAGGTAACTTTTAAGTGGCCACACAGCAAGAAAGATATTGGACAGTAAACAAACATAGGCAGTCTGGCTCCAGAATCTGTCACACCTACTTAATCCCAAGGCCTCGTTTATATAGTAGTGTCCTTCTGCCAGCCCACAGTGAGAGTGTGAGAATGCATGTGCATGTGGGAGGCAAAGGCATTTCTGAACTCCCCTACAGGCAGCCCCAGGAGCAGAGAAAATCTCCAGGGTGCACCATTAGTCCTGGGTGAAAAACAAACTGACCTTCATGGAGAAGCTGCAGTAGCAACATTTCCAAGGATTTGCACAGCCTCTGGGGTCAGCCCATACTGTGATTGCAGCTTACATGCAACACAACCCAAGAAGTCAGCACCAGTGCTAAACGCATCTCCTGCTTGCCTGTTTGCACCACCCAGGACCACTACCACATGCAACCACATGCCACCTAAGCTCAACTTATAAATGTTCTACCCCAGAAATGGGAAGAGGTCACCCAGTCTTTATGTCCCACAAGGTGTGAGAACCAGAATTGTTCTAACTGGTCACCCTCAAAAGATTCAAAAAAGAAACATTTCTAAAGTGGCCATTTTCTCCACACTAAAAACAGGTAGAGAATGAAGTTTGGTGAGATCTTATATGAGAACTAGGGAACCTTCCCCACTACTTCTAGAAACTATGAAGTTTAACTACCATCAACTTTAGAAACTTCAATTAAGAGAATCTTAATTATTCATCTTGTTCTTTACCTACTCAGCTTCGTTGCAGCTCCCATTCAACATATGTATAACTCTCTATATTCCAAGGAAATTCCTGGAGGGAGTTTTACTATGCCAGGGCTTAATCTTTCTTAGATCAGTGTTTTTCAATCTTTTTTTATCTCACGGGACACTTGAACCTATAGTTAAATTTGCGCAGCACACTTAAATTATGTTGATTAAAAAAAAAAGAATAGTCTTGCTGTGCTTTAAACTTCTTTCAAAAATAATTTCATAAATGATCTTTTAAAATTTTTGCAGCACTCCTAAGATTCTCTCATGATATACCAGTATGCTGTGGGACAATAGTTGAAAATCACTGCCTTAGATGGATCATGTCCATTTGTTGTGTTTAATTCTTACTTACACAACTAGAACTAAAATATTCTGGTTTTTTACTTGTATTTGTTTTTCTATTTTATTTATTCACTCTCCAAAGGCAAACTCATATGTTTCTCTCAGCACTTGTTTAGCTATCTATAAAATGTAGTTCTTTTTTATGTTGTTTGTTTGTTTGTTTGTTTTTTGAGACAGCGTCTCACTTTGTCACTCTTGGTAGAGTGTCGTGGCATCGTAGCTCACAGCAACCTCAAACTCGTGGGCTAAAGCGATTCTCTTGCCTCAGCTACCCAAGTAACTGGGACTATATGGGCCCGCCACAATGTCTAGCTATTTTTAGAGATGGAGTCTCACTCGTGCTCAGGCTAGTCTTGAACTCCTAAACTCAATCAATCCACCTCCCTTGGCCTCCCATAGTGTTAGGATTACAGGCATGGGCCACTACCCAAAGATATTAAGTGATGTGTCTCAATGAAAATAGTTAGAACAATTTTTTTTAATGGTATTTAATTATTTAGTGCATGCTTACTATATGGAAAGCACCATTTTAAGCACTTTATATGTTTGCCTCATTAAATCTTAGCAAAATTCTCTTGGTTTTTTCATACTACAACTGAAGAAACTGAGGCACTGAGGTTAAGTACCTTGTCCAAACTCACAAAAGTAGCAGATGGCAGAGCTGTGATTTAAATTTCAGGATTTGGAACATGTGCAACAGTGCTTAGTCCCTGAGTGCATTCTTAAAACATATCTGCTAAATTCAAGCCAGGTCTTCAGGGAGGCTTATTGATTTGCCATTTAGCCCTCTGTCTCATCCCCTCCCTCCTTGTTTTGGATGCTTTCAGGCTCTGGAGTCATTTTTACATCTACTTTCATCAGCATTCAGTCAGAACATAAAATATCAGAGATGTATTTGGAATTGGTTAATTGTACTGCAGGATGTCACTGATACTTGTGGCCCTTGTTTGATAATTACAAATAGGATGGGATAGAGAAGATGTTACTTGAGAAATAAATTTGATTGGACAAGAAGTTTAGCCCACTGGCAGAGCAGGAGGGTGAGTCTGATGTAAGTGAACCCCAAAGAGTACAGATTTTTTTCAGAAAAAGTCATAAAGAAGGAAACTAATATGTTGAGGATATGGGTTTGGGAGGAAAGAAGACTAGAGTTCAAATCCTGTGTCTGTATTTCCTTCTTATATGATTCGGGGCAAGTCACTTACAATTCCTAAACCTCAGTTTCCTTTTCTGTAAATTGAGGATGACAATTGCTATCATGGAGAGTGGCTATGATGATTTAGAGGAGATAAAATTATGCCAAGTACTAGCAGAGGGCTGAGCATGCAGTTGGGGCTCAGGGCTTAGTCATCCAGGAGAGCCAGTGGAAAGGGAGCTGCCTGCTGTTCCTCAGCACTGTGTGAAAGCAGCAGAGGCTGAGAGCTTCCACTGAGCAGCTCCAGCAACACTGCTAGGGCTTGGTCCCGGTGAGCTGGCAGCCCACCTGTTGTCCCAGAGCCACCTCTGAGCCAGTCAGTACGTTGAGAGGCAGAACAGAAGGCAGGAGCTTCACCAGCAAGCTCCATTCAGAGGAAATCTCTCTTCGCAGATCAAGTAAGCCTTTGATCTTGGTGAGAAACTGACTATTTTCTCTCATTCATCTAACCATCCACCATCTGCACTTTAATTAATTCTAATTCACCCATCTGACCAGCATTCATCAGCCAGTCAGCCATCACCATCCACTCATGTACCTTGATGCAGGCATTCATCCTTCCATCAGACTTAACATCTATCCTTCCACCTCTCAATTTTACAGAAGAATCAGACAAACCTGGGTTGGAATCCTGGGTCCTGCTTTTTAGCCAATCTTGGTTGGGCAAGTCCCTAACCTCTCAAAGTCCTTTCATCTGTAAAATAATGGAAAATCAATTGTAGCTGGGCCGAGAATTTAAAGAGAGAGTGGACATATCAGTGCCTAGCCTCAGCAAATAGTCATTAAATGTTTACTTCCTCTGCTTCTGCAATCTGGTTAGGATTTACACAGGGGAAAAAAAGCTGTATTTTGCATGACATATTGAGAAATGCTTTTTAGAAATTATCTGCCCCGTTTTAGTGTTGTGCAGCCCTCTGTGGCACCCAAGGCTGGGTTGTGGCCAGAGCAGCTTAGGGTAGTGGTCCCTCCTGGACACACAACATAGAGTGCCATCTAGTGGGTAGGCACTTTGTGGGGTCCCCTGTCAGCCCAGGGTCACGACAGACCTGCTATCAGGCAGCTGAGTTACAAGCCAGGAGGTCTAAGCCGACCCAGCCCCCAGACTGTAGGCTGCTCTTATTGGGATGTAGCGCACGTACTGTCTTAATCACTCAGGGGGGCCTGCACTGCCAGGAGCCTTTTGTTTTGTGGACGACTGCCAGCTCTGTTTTGCCCAACTCCCCCTTAGAGGTTTCCCGGAAAAAGAAAAATTCTACCAGCTACTGTTGCCTGAATGACTATGATGTATTAGACATGGGGCTAGGGGCTTCATGGCTTAATGCTCTAACCCTCTCAGTGACCCTAGGAGAGACCCAGAACTTGCCCCATTTTCTGTGAAAACACTAAGGTTTACTGAGTTTGGGTTGCTCATGTAAGGTCAGGGCAGATAATCAAACTACTAAATTTGTAGTTGTGCCTACCTTTGAGAATCCCAGTGGCCCTTGAAAGTGCAAGAGATAGTTTGAACACTGACTTCAACAAGCCAACTGTAAAAGAAATTTATGAGTCAATCAAGGATATTTGAATGCTAAATGGATGTTGGATGACATTAAGGAAATGCTGCTAATTTTTTAACTGTGATAATAGTATTGTGGTTATATTTTTAAGAAAGAAAAACTTCTTTTATAAAGATACAAACCAAGAAATGCTCAAGGGGAAACAATATGGAGTTGGGAATTTGCTTCAAAATAGCTCCCGGGGTAGGGGATTGGGAGTAGTAGTAGAGGTACGGTTTGGGTTTTAGGCTAAACAAGAGAGGACAGGATTTGATGATGACTGTATCTGGGTGATGGCAATATGAAAACTGTGTAAACTGTGGTAAAAGAATGTACTGTTTTCTCTACTTTTGTGCTGTTTGAAATTTTCCTGTAAAGAAAGATTTTTTAAATCAACAAGTAAAAATAAACTACATGAGAAGGGGATGCAGGGAGCCATCTGAAAGAACAGAGGGCTAGGCCACAAGCTGAATCTCCTCAGAGTATCTGGGAGCTGATCAAAGTGACAAATGAGGAGGGAGGGTCCATCCAGGGGGAGCAAAACATTCAAAACTGGGTGGACTGAGGGGAATGTATAGGGCATGGCACGCTGCAAAATCATACACCCACCAGCTGTCCCCTGAGCCCTCCCGTCCCCCCAGCCTCTGCAGTCCCTATCCTCCAGTCCCTTTCCAGGCTCTGAAAAGGCCTGAGGACCTCTGTCTTTAGGGCAGGGTCAGTCACCTGAGAAGTCCTTCCTGGAGCCCTCCTTGTCGTGTGGTTCCTGAGACAACTCTGTCTTCACTTAGATTGAAGGAAGACCCTAGAGAGGCCTGCTCAGTCAAGCTGAGAAGAATTCAGCTGTCTAGCTTTCAGATATTTTTTTTAATCTGTTTTTTTTTTTTTCTTTTTGAAGGCCAAGAATTGATGCTTTTATACGAAAACTGTGTTGCAAAGCTGCCTAGGCTGTCCTCTTCCTCTCTCCCATATCTCTACCGACCTTTTTTCTGTGCAGCACAGCGCTGCAAACGGGACCCCGGGCTCAGGCCGAGCCCAGGTCCACACCTATCTCCCTTGCTCCCCTGGACCACCACATCCAGGTCGGGCTACCTCCCCCTACTTTTCCAGCTACCTTGGCCACTTTTCGCTCGGCCCTCCTCCAGCGGCCAAAGCCTGCGGCCCCACAGCTTCCTGGGCGCCCGGCCACTGCGCACCGCCTGCAAGGGCTTCCTCCCTCCCTCTCAGTCCCCACTTTGGAAAGCCAGCGCGTCGGACAGTTCCTGCAGCCTGCTGCATTGCAGCGCGGCTGTGTCGGGAGGGGCTCACCCTGCAGCCCCCTGCCCTACCAACGTCCTGTCCCGCAGCCTCCAGCCCCTCCAGCCGGGCTCGACTGGAGGCATCTGCCGCTTTTAGTAATTAAAAGCGCTGCTACAAAAGGAAAAGTACCAGTCCCTGTTGATTGTCCCCCTCCTCACTTTACGGGCTCAAAAATGTAGCCCAGGCAGCCCCCTTGTGGCACTTGGGGGCGCCACAGACTCTTGGCTGGTGTCTGAAGAATTCAGACTGTGTGATTCCACCGCACCGTGAGTTGGCACAAATCTTCAGTGGCCCAAGTCCTACCCAATGCAGAACTCTGCTCAGCTGTCTCTCTGGGTGGGGGGCACCTCTTCCCTCCCTTCTCCCCATCCATAGCTCTCCTTCCTCCCTCCCAGAAAAGAACAGGAACAGCATCTCTCCTGTTGAATAGTGCTCTGACAAGCAGACAGGTGTCTGGCAACAGTGATAGTGGTGGTCGGGGAGAAGGTGGGGTGGATCATGAGAACACGGACTTTTCTTGCCATGACGTTTGGTTTCCATCCCTGGCTCACCGTCCCCACCCCACCCCCAGTATCGGAGCAAGAGGTGGGGACCCTTTCCCAGGAAGAGTACAGCTTTGGGAATTTCCCTGAGTGAGGGGGCTACCCTGAAAATGTGTCACCTCTTTCCCCTCCCGGTTGTCAAGCCCCAGTTCCTCTAGATCTGGTTCTCCCCTCCCAGAAGCCCTGGAGGGCCCCTGGATGTTCTCCATCCTCCCTAACTCACTGTCCACACAAACAAACCCCAGCCCCCTCCATCTCTCTCTGCAATCTGCTTGCAGACAGGCAGAGCCCTCTCCACATCAGGTTAATAATGCCATTTTCATAAGTCTTTGCCCATAGGTGCTACCACCTAATTTTGAATCTGCCCTTCAAACGGATTGGGCCACAGAGGAGCTAGGATCTCAAGCACCGCTGGGAGGTGCTTATAACTAATCAATCCATCCCCTGCCCACCCACACCCCCCCAGCACTCGGCACAGCCTCGCTGAGCAGTCTTCAGCAGCAGGGTGTGGTGGGGAGCCTCGGAGAGCCTGGGGTTCCATCCCAGCCCAACCTCACTCCAACTGAGAAACGGTGAGTGTGGGACTTCTCCTTCCTGTGCCTCAGTTTCCTCATCAATCAAATGGGGATCAAGAGACTAGTGCTCAGGGTTATTGCTCAGATGAGTCCTATGCAGGCAGCCCAGCTCAGGAGTTGGCTTTTAGATGGGGCTCTCAAAATCTCAACTGTCTTTGTGCCCCCCATCACCTTTATGTATAGTGACTTATTCCCTGTTTGTTTCCCCTACCAGACTGACTGAGCCTCGAGGACAGGAAGCCAACCAGCGTCCCTTCATCCTCAGCCTCACACTTGAGACTGGGCCCAGGGAAGGTAGGTGCACTGCAGTGGTTTGGGGAATGAATGCATGGATGGATGTCTTTATCCAACAGTCTATGGGATGCCTGAACCCCACTGGGTTCCTCTTTCTCAGACCCCTCCCTCTCTTAGCTGTCCCTTCCACCGGCAGGGAAAAAATGTTCCTTCATGCTTTTATGCTGTACCCCTCATGCTGTTATTATATACAATGCAAATTCTTATTCTATTAAATGCAGATGTGGGCTCTGCATGTCATTTCTGCCGCCTGCTGCATCTACTGTGAGTTCCCCAGGCCAGGGGCTGCCTCAGGCTGACTTGATTTGTGTGATTAAGCCGGCAGAAAGGACTCTGCCAGGAGAGGTTCCCGTTTGTATTCGGAGCAGGGTCTTGAAAGGCCAGACTGTTTTCTGTCTTGAGACACTTGTTACATTCATCCCTCCCTCCCTAGGTCCCACTGTCTCCTCCACAGCATTTATGAAGTATCTGATGTGTGCTAGGCTACTTTTATCTCATTTAGTCCTCACTTCAAGCCAGTGACGGGGAAACTCTCATCTTCATTTCACAGGGGAAAAGCTTAGACTCAGAAAAGTGAAGGGAGTTGCCGTGGTCTCACAGCTACAGAGTGGGAGTCAAACTAGACTCTGTGGCTTGGGAGCTCCCTGACCCCCAGCCCTGCTGTGGCTGTCTGCTGCTGCTGCTGCTGCTGCTGCGGGGTAGATCAGGGCTGGCAGGGAGGCCAATAGCTCCTGCAGAAAAAGCAGGGGGTTGCATAGAGAGCATTTTCCCTGGCAACTGAAAAAGGGGCTATAAAAAAAAACGAGAAGGCTTAGAAACTGTTTAGCAGATACGACACAGAACAGCTGGCCCACAGGGGAACACTGTACCCTCCCCTGGGCTTTTGACAGAACAACAAAGCAAAGGGTCCATCCCAGGTACAAAGGATAGGTGTAGATGGTCTCCAAGCCTGTTCCCACTTTAGCATAGAAAATAGAGACTAAAAAAGAAAATGAGCTCACGGCCTACAAAAATCTGAAGGCAGAGGGGGTAAGAGGGCTGCCATGGAATGGCAGAGGCAGATGCAGAAGGCAAGGGAGGGCTCAGAAAAGCAGCTCAGTGTGTGAATCTCAAGGAGGATGCTTGGAGGGAGAGGGAGCTCCCTGTCAAAGAAGACATCCAAGCAGAGAGAGGTAGCCCAGTACTTGGTTGAAGAGGCAGCAGCACAGCTCCCTGCCCAGGCTGGGAGCCCACATGTCTAGGCCTTTGAGAAGTTCCTGCAGTGCTAAGTTCCATGCAAGCAAGTGGGGCTGGCCATAAATGTGCAAGGCTGGGGTCAGTGCAAGGATACAAAGTTTTCCCCAGGTAGTTTGACCTCGGTGAAATGGCAAAGGCACAGAGATGGTTGGCGGAGCACCGCTATCATGGTAAGACAATTAAGGAAAGAAGCTGAGAAAGGGCAGGAGTGCTGGGGGCCAGTAGGGGAAGGTGGGGGCTGTCCTGCAGCCAACTCCCCTCTCAAGAGGCCCAAACATCTAGTGTGGCCTGGTGTCCACCCTAGGTCCCAGGCCCAGAATGGCTGAGTTGTGTCCTCTCTGGGGCAACAGTCTGGCAAAGTGGTAGAAATAGTAGAGGGAAGGGACTCTGCCAAGTCAAGGAGCCAACCAGGCATGGAAAAAGCAGGGTCCTGTTTTAGAGACTGGGCAGAAGCCATTGTATTCATCCAGCTGCTGGCCTGTGATTTGGATGCTCTAGGTACTTTTGAAGTCCTCCTTACCCAGCAATGAGGCTGAGGGGCCTGTATAATGATGAATACAGCCATACTTGAGGCAGGTGCTGCCTCTCCTGGCCCATTGATGGGGGTTCAGTTCCCAGGGACTGTGGGTGGACAGGGCCTTTATCAAGGGCCTTTTACTAGACAAGCCTCTGTTCCATGGTTCCTAAAGGAGTTTTTTGTGTGTGTTTCTCAGAGCAGGCATTCATCATGTGTGTGTGAGTGTATGCATGTGCACATGTGTACACATGCACAGGATGGCTGCAAGGCCAGCTGAGTCCTGGTAATCCTCAGGGGCAAAAACATACCTATATGGAGCAGAAGGATTTCAGGAAAGGCAGTCATTCTTTGGGAAGGAGCCCTGGCCACTGCTGCTTAATTGCCCTGCTCCTGACAAACCCATCTGTCAGCCTGGGGTCGCCACAGCTACTCTGACCTGCCGTGCGGGGGCAGCATCGTGTTGTAGGTGGAGAGCCCAGGCTGGCTTGTTCTCTCCCAGGCTGACAGACAGACAGACTGCCCTGGCTGCATGATTAGTCACTGAGAGCCTTTTGGGGAAAACCATTTGCTTTCTCAGAGCCTTGGATTTTGCTGGGTATTGTTACTGTTGTTTTAACTGGTTAAAGGATTGATTTGAAACTGTTCATATGAAAATGTTTGGTAAAGTGACATTTATATGCATGTTGCTCTCCCCGCAGCATTTCTTGAAGGGGAAGGGGGAGCAATGCAGGATGCAAAACAAGAAGGCATCTGCATCTGAGATTTTATGAATAAAAATTTCTTATTGAGGGTAGCTGGTGGTGCAGAAGGGGTTCTGAAGAGCTCTGGTGCAGATGTGAAGGGGGCACTCTCCCATTCCCACTACTATTTCCTTTGGCTTATGGCACAAATAGAGCCCACTCCCTTGCCCATGCACAAGGAAGTTGGCAGGGGGGCGATTGAGCATCAAGCATGGGGTTAAACTGCAGAGACCTGGGCAGCTTTACAAATAACTGCAGAGAAATATCTCTGGTGCAAGACATGTGCCCAACCAGGCTTATGCGCCAAAGTAAATAAACCAAAAATTTAGGAGAGAGGAGCCTTTGTGCACGACAGCCAGAGAGGTTCACTTTTGTGTAAAAGGCAACATGCAAGTCATACTTTCACTAGGTAAGATTGTACCGACACACAAAAAGCTCATTTAGACTGGGCCTGGCCCAGGGAGAATTTTTTGTGAAATTTAGGAGAAGTAAGGCTTAGCCAGAAGTTTTTCCAGGAATTATTAACCTCTGGAGACTGTAACCACTGTTCCTTCCGAGCCACCTTTGCCAAAGCCTATAAAATATGAGCCTAAAAAATCTGCCTGACGAGTAATCTGACTTTTTACATATATTTATGTAAAAATAAAATAAACTCTCACCAAACTTTTCAGGAGAACCCAGTGAATACAGGCAGGGACAGCCCATTCCCCAGGCCTTACGTATTGTAGAAGGCACATGTTTCCCCTAGTGGGACATGTGAGATGGGCAGGGAAATCCAGCATTGTCAGCTTACATGGCCCACCCCCCTCACATTCTCTCTGGCTGTTTTGTTTTCCTCTGTTTGGTCTCCCTGAGAAGGAGCTGCTGTCTGTCTCAGAGAGGCGGGCTTAAGCATTTCACGGGAATGAGATGGGAATGCTACAGGTTTTTGCTGTGTTCTATGTTCTGGCTACTGTGCTGGCTGATTTATTTGTGTTATTTTCTCATTGAGATCTCAATAGCCCTGTGTGAGAGAGATTATGATTCTTTTTTATTTTTAATACCAGGAAAACAAGGCACAGAAATACTTGGGGATTTGCCAAGGACACACAGCTCTATCCCTGTTCTGTGTGTGGCTGGTTTCTTGCAATGCCTCCTTCTCCATCCCCCATGGGGTAGAGCATGGGGGACTAAGACCCCAAACAGTGCTAGTGACTCCTGTTCCTCCTAATAAGCAAATAGTGTTCTGCTCCCAAAAGGGATTCTCACTTGATCTCAGAGCCCCTCTCCCTCATAGCCTATGCTCTTTCTAGAAAGTGACACTGTCCCAAGATAGAAGCACCCATTCTGAGCCCTGTCCTTTCCCCAGAGCCACCCCACCCCCCCACCATCCCCCGACATCACTTCAGCCGTCACATGTCTGTCCTCCTTCTCCTGTCCTGGGACCAGACCCGACTGCCTCAGGCAAGGAGTGAGCCATAAAAAACGAACTTAGCCATTTCCATGCTGTAATTATGCACAAAATTCATCACTGAAACTCCATCGCTATGACCCTGAGCGCACTTTGGGATAGTGGTAGGGGATTATTAGCCAGGCCCCACCCAGGTGAGTGTTTGTGGTTTCACGGTACTCTGCAGACTCACCCAGTGCCACAGAGCAGACAGCACAACCCTCAGACACCATCCATCAGTGCAGGAAATAACACAAAGTGGTTTTCAGATCCAGGCTGCACAGAGAAGCCGGGGACTTCTGGAAAGGGACAAAGGAAAGGCGGCAATTAACATTCAGCCAGTTTTGTTAATTCTACAAAAGTACAAAACATTCTCTTACTAGAAAAAAAATAGTCAATGAACATCACAATTCCAGGGACAAGGCTTTAGTGGACTTTTGAATGAGGTACATGTGGCGGGGGGCCGCACATATATTTAACTTTGCGTTCCCCATCAGGAAAATTTTAAGCCTGCCTTTGAAAGCTGAAGGGAAGCTGCCAAAAAGGCACAGCCAGGCACCAAAGTGTAAAAAGCAGGGAGCCCCTGCAGAGAGAAGCAGGTAGCTTTGCTGTGGGGGAGCAGGGGAAAGCACAGAAGGTTGGTGAGTTACAGGCCAGGCTAAAGGTTTTGGGTTTGTTTGTTTTTTGACCATGTCCCCGAAGGTTCAAGAAGTCAGATGAAGGATTTTAAGTAAGACAGCAACAAGGTCAAAATGCCATTTTAGAAAGATCACTCAATGAAAATAAACTTTTGCAAACAATTTAACCCACTCTCCCACCTCTGTGAAGCTTGGGAAGACAAATAGGTACGTGTTTACAGATTTAGCTACAAGAATGCTCACTGCAGTGTCATTAGGAGTAACAAGAAACAGAAACAGCTTAGATGGTTTTTAATTGGGCATTTGCTAAGCAAAATCATATTAATTAAAACCTCTTTTTGTGATATAAAACCACTTTGATTTTATGTGTTCAATTTTATTTATTTTTTTAAGTAATATAATGAGCACTCATAAACCTATGACTCTCCCTGAGGACTAGGAGGTTGACCAAAGCTCATATCTGCATACGTTCTCCCTCCTCAGAGCACTTTCAGCTGGGATTTTCAACAACAGAGGAGGGTACAATCAACACTGGTGCATACATACCCCGGAATATTAAATAGCTCTTAAAAAGAATGAAACAGCCGAGACCTATTGTCTTTTAATGGACCTCAGTATTTTGTGCAGAACTGGATTAATCATGATCCTTTGTTCATAAACACTGTCTCATCATTGGTCCAGAAATGTTCCTTTTATTTTGATAATTTATGCACTCATATATTCATTTGTAATAATGTCATACACACTCATGCGCCCACTCCCCAAAACCAGATCTCTGCAATTACTTACACCTGCCTCCACTATTCGCCTCCCGCAGGGAAGAGGACCTGGGGCTTTCATGATGCACCGAAGTGGTTAAATAAATGCCCGGGTGTGCAGATCACAGGATACTGAAGTGTTGTTACAAGGAATGGCGTTGATCTTTATTATTTCTAAGCAGATTCTTAAAGGAAAAAAAACAAGCTGCAAAAAAGGAAATGTACACTGTGGTATAGTTTATGTAAAAAGTAAACAAAGTAATGTAATATTTTAGAGATATATTTACATATATATGCAAATGCACACAAAAAATACTGAGATCCACACACCTAAAAATTATACCTGCAGTTAATTTGGGGGGCGAGGGGAGGCTGAGGTTGACAGAAGGGTTAAAGATGGCTTTGGCTTTATCTGCAACGTTGTATAATTTTTACTAATGATTACGTTAATTATCAATGCATTTCTTGCATAATTAAGATAAACATTTTACATGGGATTTTGTTTATTTGCTTATGGGGTTTTGTTTTTCGTTTGTTTTTGTTTTACAAATGCCAAGAAAAAATCATGTTAGCTGAGGCTTTAAGAGTGGGCACATATGCCTAAAGCAAGCTCTGCAGACACAGGGGCTTTATTTTATGGCAAAGATCTTTTTAAATAATATTTACATATTATACGCTGTAAAGCAGGAGCCCTGAGTCTCCAAGCTAGCTGTCAGTGACATCGGGCCAGCAGGTGTGTGCCCGAAGCTGTGATTTCACCACCCACAGGCCCAAATCTCTCCCAAGCCACCCAGTGGGTATCTGCAATGCACCAATTGGGGGTGGGGGGGCGAAGCTTTCCTTTTGGTCTTTAAGAGGACCCAAAAGCTAATGCCCTAGCCCATGTTCTTGGGGATTAACCGACTGAAATGAGAACTCTGGGGGAATGTGACATGGGATAGGTCCAACCAAAGGGGACACAGGGCTCCAGAGAGCAGCCAGCGGCCCTAGCAGCTTACGTGCATAGACAGCCGAGTAGGCTTGCCGGCAAAGATCCTGGGCCTTGCTGCGACAGCCTGATCCCCTGCAATACAGGCAATTGCTGTCTTCCTCCCCGATTCTAACCCAGCAGACCTGTGGCTAAACAGCACTGGTATTTTTAAACTGCAAACTCCATGAGAATGGGAAGCAACCTTACTGGTCTTTGCCCTTTCCTAGTCCACCCCCATGTCCAGGGCAGCACACTGCAGCATGACTCCCCAACGAAAGCCCCTCCCTCCCAAGGTGCCCCAACTCCTGCTTGCATACGAAGCTTCAGGCCCCCTACTGCTGTCGCAGGCTGTCAGAATCCCCGAACAGGCACACAGCTAAGCATGTGACGAGGACATGATGATCACACTCCTGTCTACAGAGAAAAGACACCAAGGCTCAGTCAGACACTCCAAAAACACAAAGCTAACCCAACTTTAAACCCCAATGGGTCTGCACCCTCCTCCTGCTCTATCCTGGCCTCCATCTGCACAGGCCATTAACTGGTTAACTGCTTAAGCGTCTCTCCTCTCACTGAGCTAAGGCAGATGAGGCCGTCTTTTCCTTCTGCCAGGAAGAGAACTATTTTCAACCATGACTTTGTGCGGAAGAAATGTGAGACAGGTTGACCAGTCCTCAGCCGCATGCCTAGCTTTTAATCGCCTTTCCCACACGCGAGGCTCTGCTGTTTATTACATAGTGCTTTATTTTGGACTGTTTTTTTTTTTTCTCCTTGTGAATGTGACTGCTATAGTTTTGCAAATAAAGAATATTTTTATGCTAAAGAAAACTAAAATGGAGTACCCAGACTGAGGTTACCTCCAAGTTGGGTAACTCCACATGGAGCTATATATTGCTCTCCTATGAAATCCTGCATTGATCCAGGCAATGCCAACAAAAGGTATGTATTAACAATTTCCTCAAAAAATGCCCTCCTGGCTTGGCACTCCTAGCACAGAGGTTACAGCACCAGCCACATACACCAAGGGTGGTGAGTTCGAACCCGGCCCAGACCAGCTAAAAAACAATGACAACTGCAACAGAAAATAGCCGGGCATTGTGGTGGGCTCTTGTAATACCAGCTTGCTACTTGGGAGGCTGACACAAGAGAATTGCTTAAGCCCAAGAGTTCGAGGTTGCTGTGAGCTGTGACACCACAGCATCTACCAAGGGTGACAAAGTGAGACTCTGTCTCCAAAAATAAAAAATAAAGAAGCCTCTGGACCTTAACATCTTTCCTCTGGATTCTAAACAATGTGAAGAGCTTTCAAAAGGATGGTTGGGAGACAGAGGCACCTAAAATGAGAACCATTTTTACATATGCAGAGTACCATCATGTATCAGCATTTTATATCTTATTTCATTAAAGGCATTAAGGGAACCCTTTAAAAATGCTGTCCCCCACTTAAACCCAGGAGTTGGAGGTTACTGTGAGTGGTGATGCCACAGCACTCTACCCAGCGTGACAGCTTGAGGCTCTATCTCAAAAAAAATAAAAAAGTAAAAATGCTGTCCCCATCCACAGAAAAGGGGGTGATTTATAGTCATGTGTACATCTCCTCCAAGGACAGTCTGCCAT
Organism: Perodicticus potto; assembly: GCA_963574655.1. Taxonomy (NCBI): domain Eukaryota; kingdom Metazoa; phylum Chordata; class Mammalia; order Primates; family Lorisidae; genus Perodicticus; species Perodicticus potto. Next base: position 20,763 of record CAUYRH010178946.1, read on the forward strand.
CTCTACCCCCCAAGTACACACCCCATAATAGATTTTAATATTTCCATTGGGTACATTTAGCAGATAGACAAGAATCACAGTATTATGCCAGATTTTAAAATTATATTACCATATTAAGTTTGTGTAAGCACCACCCCTCCTCTAGGGCTCTACCTTCCCAAAGGGGCTAAGAGAAAAAGGTATAAGGTATAAGAGAAAAAGGTGTACCAACCTGGCTGGGACTCAAGTGAATCTGGGAGGCTGGTCTTCCTCAAGGTCAGCCTATGAAGGTCCCTCACCCCTCTGTCCCATGTGCCATCCTGGGGAGAACAGGGCTGGGACATTCCCTGTTCTCAGGAACCCAAAGACTCACTGCCCATCCAGGGGGCAGTGAGCCTCAGCTGCAGAAAGAAGGGTTTGAGTTAGTTCCATTCTAAGGAATCTACAAATTTGCAAATTGTCTAAATTTATATATTAAAAACAAAAAAAAACAGTTTTTCAGACCTTTTGATTTGATCCTGGGCCGCCTCCTTCCTGGAAGAAAGGTGCCTTCTCTCTTCTACTTTTACCTGGGAGAAGATGAGAAACCATTCACTGGGTTTAATGGCCAGTGTGCATCTTGCCTCCCTCAGCCCTTGACCTGGGCCTCCCTCTGCCAGCAGCCCTACTGTGTGCTGAGGGAAGACAGGATAGAGGAATCGTAAGTGCAGACTGACACAAGGACACAGAGCAAGGGCCCAGGATAAGGCAGGGATAGCCAGCCTGGCGTGATATCATAGAATTGTCGGTGTAAGCAGTGGAGTCAAGGGATGGAGGTTCACAGAGCTAAGACACTTATTTTCCTCAGGGTCCAACAAAGGCTGAGCCTGAGACTCACATCAACTCACGTTCATTTTCTGGGGAGCAATATGGGAGTCAACTAGAACAGGGGGCTAACCAAGATCTTGGGAGCAGGAATCGAGTGGAAGGGCTGGCCACAAGCCCCTAAGCAGAGGTCACTTAGGTCTGTGCACCAGCTGAGGCCAGCAGGACATTAGGCCTTGCTCAGTCCCAGGTATCCAACTGAGCTTGACATAATTAAAAGGTTGTTGTACGGATTGACAGAATTAAAACATGTAAACTGCTCAAAACAGAGCTTAACACATAGAAAGTATTCAAGCCAGATCATGGACGTACCCATAGGTAACAGCAACATGGAAAACAATAGCTCACAGCAGAGTCAGGTGAGCAAAGGCCAGAAGACTGTGTGCATGATGTGATTGTTCCTATGGAAAGAAAATGTAACCATAATTAAAGATATAACCGTATTCAATAACTTTTTAGAAAGAAACAAGGTTGCAGTCTAACGGGAAGGAAGAGATCTACTTGGACACTTTCAGCCAAGGTAAGACTGGGTTGGGGGGTCCCATGCTGACCTCACCTTGGGGGAATCTGGTAGGTAGGGCCCAGTGTCTGGTAGGTAGGGACGCGGACTCAGCAAGAAAGGTTAAAGAACTAGTAAGAACATGATGTGGAGGGGGGTACTCAATGCCTGTACCAGAATACTTGAGCAGCTATAATTAGTAGGGCCTGGGCCACTGTCTTTATCCCTTCTCTGGCACCAAATAAGCCAAAATGAGTTGGGAATGACAGCATGAGCCTTTTGGGGAGATGGAGGAAGACATGGAGGCCCCCACTCTTGGGGGCTGGCTGCCTGTCCAGCTAATCACATCAACACCATGGAATGAAGGTCCCTCCAGATCCCAAAATGGCAACTGCCCACCCAACCCTGGACAGTAGCCCCTGCCCTCCCTAGGTCTACCAGGGGAGGGAAGAGAAATCTGGCTTGGAACCCTGCCTCTGCCTCGCCCCTCCTGTGGGGCTTTGTGTCTGCACCAAGCCCTGGAAATCGCAGTTTCACTCTGTAAAACAGGGGAACATTCCTCATATCATAAGGAGTAAAGTCAGTTTTAGGGGTGAGTGGCTAGAATTATACCTGACACAGAGGAAGCACTCAGAAGATGACAATTTTAATGAAATAAGTTCTAATTGCCCCTGTCTGGGCCATTATGCACCTTTTCCCTAGTGCCAGTCATCAGTGGAGCTTCCCCTTGGGGTGGTCCAGTGGCCTGGGTCCACACACCATTGCCACTGACAATTATAGCCCAAGAACAGCAGCTTCACCCTTCTAGACTCCAGTTAACTCACTTTCAAAGCAGGGCACTATCCCCGCACAGGGTTAATGGGAAAATTAAAGTTGACACCATGCATGAAATGCTGTCTGGATCTTGACCATTACAATTATAGTGGGTGTACTAGAAGTAATAATCACAGTCCTAATGACAAGAACAATCCCTTACTTGTTCATAGCATTTTATAGTTGACAAAGGGCTTGATGCACCATTTTTCCTAAGAAGGAAGTGCTCTTTCCATCCTGTAAGTGAGGAAACTGAGACTCTCGGGGTCAGCCAGCCTCTGCCTCCCACTATCCCCTTCACTCTACTGGCCCCCAGGCAGAGTCCTCGTTTGCCTTGAAGCCCCCACCTTCCTACTCTAAGATGTACTCAATCCTAGGCCAACAGCCCCCCAGGGCTTGTCCATGCAGCCAGTAGAACTGCAGGCAAGAGCAGGGAGCCCCCAGAGATAGGAATGAATTCCCCACTGAGACCCCTCCCAGCCCAGACTGTAAAATCAAGACAAACACACACAGAAGAACTCATGGACTCTGGCTTTTAACCATTGCTTAGATGGGGACAACTGTTTTTCAAAATTAATGAGGACTCCAATTTATAGGAACAACTGGTGGAACTGAGGCAGGGGTGGCAGTCTGTGAATGCCACCTGCCCAGGTAGGCCCTCCCTTCTCCACTGTTCCCCAGTGGCACCCCTTAGGCACCTCTCAAGAACCCCAGAGCTATAGAAGCAAAGTGAGAAGACCACCACACAATCCCTCCTTGCACACATGGGGAAACTGAGGGTTGAGAGAGGACAGCCACACTGAAGGTTAGTGCCTGTCCAGGCCTAAAAGCTAGTGCAGACTCTGTTCCTACCAGCTTGCCTTAAAAGGCAAGAGCAGCTGATTGGCTCTACTTATTTGGGGGGTCCAAAGAAGGACACACTGGCCCATGACCCCACTCACAGGCCCTCCCACATGCGGCACGCTGTTCCTCCCAGGGTTATTCTGGGCAGCATGGGCCAGCTGCCCCCTAGAGCTGCCAGTCAAAAGAGGAGGAGGCAGGAACACAGCAGAGGAACACTGCCAGGTCAGGGCACTGTCCTCCACTTGAATAGATTAGGGAGATGAGAGCATGGGGGTCCCTTACCAGGAGGCCCACCACCCTCCTGGGTGTTTTGTGATTAGAGAAGCCCTAGGGAAAGCTCATCTGTACTGTAATTTGATGTTCCTGCCTCCAAAGACTCAGTTTCCCCCTCACCACAATGACATCCAAGGCCCCTGGGGCCTGACAATCTAGGACCTCTGTCTGGGACACAGAGGAAAAACAGGAAGTGATGGATACTGGGCTGCTCCTGGCCAGGATGCAAAAAGTCTCCCATCTGTGAGGCCAAGGTTGTCCTCAGCCACCATCAGGGGGCTGAGTGGGCAAAGCAGGATCCCAGTGGAAGGGCCCTGGCCAGCAACCCCTGCAGACTCCTTGACCCACTGGGACCCACCTCAAACTCCTCACGGGGCCTTTAGGAAGTCCATGAGAGGCCCACTAACTCCCTCATCCTCTCCCTACCTGTCCATACCACTTATCCATGCCAGGGAAGCCAAGAAGTGTCCCAAGCCTTAGGCTCCCAAGGACACATCTTGAACTTGACAATAGTCCAACAAAACAAATAAACCACAAACTATGGTCCTCCCATGGTTCTTGCATGCCCACCCCACCATAATGCCTTTAGTCACAGCCATGTCCCTGCAGGCCAGGTGGCAAAAGAGCCCATGGGAGTTTATTCATCTTGAGGTCTCTTCACCCCTAAGACCTGGCTCTGTGTCCTTCAATCCCTAAGGGGTCTGAGTATTGCCTACAGGAAGGCAAGGTGTGCAGTTTGAAATGAAACCTTCCTCTGACACCCACTCTGGCCAATGGGAGAGCCAGGGGCTCCAGGTGTCACGGGGCTCATTCCCTCTCCATTCTTTCTTCCCCCTTTCTCATGTCTTCACCTTCCTCTTTAGCTCCTCATGCCTCTCACCCCCTACCCTGACCTCACCTCTCACAGAATTCATCCGCCCACCTTCATGCCCCCCTCCTTAGGCTCAACTCCGCTCCTAAATATCCTCTCATCTCTTCTTCCAAGCTCTATTTTTAAAATCAGATTTCCTTTACTGTACAGGCGAGCTGACAGGGAGAGGTATTCGCTGAGGGATCTGCCCCCTCTCCCGGCCCCCCCTACACCCAACCCTTCATAGACAGACACATGTTGGCAGCCCTGACCCAATGGGCCACTTGCTCAGAGGCAAGCAAGGAGTTGACCTGGCGGAGTCTCTGGGCACAGAAGGTGGTGAGGCCGGGGTGTCTGTCTCTGAGTGTTGGGAGGAATTGGGTCCCTCTCAAAACCCTCAAGGGCAGTTCTGACCCCAAACCAGGTGTGCTACATCCTGGGTTATTTATTCTTTCTTTCTTTTTATTTATTTTTTATTTTGACAAGATGGGAATTTCCAAAGAACACCATTTGTAGAACTGAGAATATTACTATTGTAGAGCCCAAAGAAAAAGCAGGGTCCAGGCTGCAGCAGGCAGTCTGGCAGAGGGGTGAGGTTAGAGAAAAAGCCTGTAGTGACCACCTAGAGCAAGGAGTGAGAGGACCCGACAGAGGCTGCAGCAATGCCCAAAGGGACAGACATTTGAGCTGAGCCTCCAAGGAGAGGCTCAAAAGGTGCGGGGGGAACCCCCTCACCCGTTCTCCAAGATTCCTCATGCACCTCCACAGTGGGGGAGCATTACCTCCAGGGCGTGGGCCTCATCCCCTTGCTGTTGAAGGCCTGCAAGGCAGACCTGACTCCATTTCTTTCCATCGGTGATCCAGCACAGTGCCTGGCCCAGAAAAAAAAAAGTCAGGACACACTGCTGTAGAAATTAATGAATTATGGGTAAAGAGACTTGATTTTAAAAAATATAACTATCTGGGGACAATGAAATTGAGATGTGTTTGGGATCAGGGAAACTGAGAAACTCAAGTCTTTCTAGAGAAAAGAATAAGAAAGAAAAGGGAACTGAACCTAGAAACTATAGATTTAGTTTAAAAATTTAGGTCTCATGCAAAAGAACTTAAGTTTTATCTCCTAATGAAGATATTCGGCATAAGAAATACTTGCTCTAAATTTCATTTCAAACTATGGCATTTGGATTTTATGTCATAGATACGAAATTTGAAAGATTTGAAGCTAAGAATGTCATGATTAAATCTGGGTGCCTTGCTAGGATGCTGAGACTTTTTGTTAGAGACAAAACTCTGTTAAAAGATTTTAAGTGAGAATTTCATTACCAAATTTGTGTTTCATGGGAAGAAATCTGGACTTTATTTTGAAGGGTGACAGAACAAAATTTTATATCATGCTAAGGAGTTTGGATTTTTGCCAAAGGGTCTTAAGAAATGTGATGTTGAGATTTTTGCTTATGGGGGATAAATCTTCAGATAAACATAATGAAATATATTTTATGGTCAACATAAAATGGGCTTCATATTACAAGCAACAAGGAAATATTGAAAATTGTAAATAGGAAAGTAACGGCCACAAATTTGAGGGTGATACTCAAACATTTTTATTTCATGTTGAGGGTGTGCCAAAGTTCAACTTGCAGAGCATGCCAAGGATATCTGATTGATAGTGACACCAAAGTTGACAGACTTTAATCAAAGAAACTACATGATCAACATTGTGAATATGCAAAGAAATTCAGAACTTATTGAGGCTCTGACATAATTAGATTTTCGCATGTGCCTAAGAATTTGTTTAGCCAATAAAAAGGTCTAACAGAATAACCTGGTTGAGTTTTTTTGCATGTGTGATAAATACTATGCAGTGTAATTACAAGATAAAATTCATATTTTATGCCAAGAATTTGGACTTTAATTTTATACCCAATTAAAAGACATCATAAGATTTTAAGGTGGAGTTACAAGATCAAATTTTAAATATTGTGCTAGGAAGTGTGAATTTTATTTTAAGGTATGACATGATCAAATTTTTATGTCATGCTAAAAAGTTTGGATTTAAGCCAATAAAGGACTTAAAGCAGTGAGAGAGTGAGATTTGGAGTTTTTTATAGACCAGGCTGAAGATAAATTACATGGTTAAATGCTATATTTTATGTTAAGTAGTTGAGACTTTACATTATAAGCAATGAAGAAAATGAAAAGTTTTAAGTTGAGAAGTTACATGGTCAAATTTATACATTTCAGCATAGTTTAAAAAGTGGATCTTTATGGAAAGATAATATGATCAGATTTTTATAACATACTAAGGAGAGGTGATTTTATTTGAGAACTGAAGGCATTTGAGTGTTCTTGAATGTTCCATTTGGAGGAGGGAGATGATCTCATTTTTGAATCCTCATGCAGAGGCGTTTGGATTTTAGCCAATAAAGGGTTTTAAGGAGTGAATTGATGAGAGTTTTGCCTCTAGAGGAATTGGATGGTAAAACATATTTTATGTTAAGATGTCTGGATTTGATGAACCAGATAATGAATAAGCATTGACCACATCTCAGCAGAGTACCCCACTGGAATTAGAGCCCCCAATCTGCACTTGATGCTGAGGAATTGAATCATTTATAGACAGGGCGGGTCTTACAATGAGAAGTTATATGATTAAATTTACATAGCATACTAAAAAGTTTGGACATTATTTTGAGGAATGACAGGATCTCATTTTTATGCTTTGCTAAGGAATTTGGATTTCAGCCATTAAGAGATGTTAAGAGAGTGACATGTTGGAATTTTTGCATTGGGTAGAGCAGTTGGCATAGATATCATATGATGGAATGTATTCTTTTACGCTAAAATTTACACCTTATCTCATAGGTGATCAAGAGATATTATTCAAGCTTTAAGTAGAATTTATAAGAACAAATTCATGTACCTTTTTGAGGGGAGGGACCAAGTCTCACTATGTCACTCTTGGTAGAGTGCTATGGCATCAGAGCTCATAGCTTACACTCTTGGGCTCAAATGATCCTCTTGCCTCAGCCTCCCAAGTGGATGGGACTACAGGCATGCACCACAATGCCTGGCTATTTCTAGATAGGGTCTCGCTCTTGCTCAGGCTGGTCTTGAACTTCTGAGCTCAGGCAATCTACCTTCCTCAGCCTCACAGAGTGCTAGGATTACAGGTGTGAGCCACCACACTCAACCTTCAAATTCATGTATCTTGCAAGGAACTATGACCTTTGATTTTGAAGAGTGACATGGTCAAAATCTTTATATCATACTAAAAGGTTTGTTATTAAGCCAATAAAGGGTTTAGGAGTGACCTGGTGAGATTTGGGTTTTATGTTTATCAGTTGGAAAATAAATTACATGGTGAAAATTTCTATTTTTGCTAAGTGCTTGGAACTTCCTATTATAGGCAATAAAAAGTAAACTTTTTGCATTTTAAATAGAGAAATTATGGGATAACATTTATTCATCTTGCCGAAAATTAAGATTTTTAACATGACAAAGATATTAGATTTTAGGTTAAAGGCAGGAAGTCAAAGAATGTAATTGTTTGCATGATCAAATATGCAAAATGTTAAAATTGTAGACTTTATGTTAAGAAGGTACACAATCTAGTTTTTAAATCATCTTACTGGGCGGCGCCTATGGCTCATTGAGTAGGGCGCCGGCCCCATATACCAAAGGTGGCGGGTTCAAACCCAGCCTCAGCCAAACTGCAAAACAGAAAAATAGCCGGGCATTGTAGCAGGCGCCTGTAGTCCCAGCTACTTGGGAGGCTGAGGCAAGAGAATCACCTAAGCCCAGGAGTTGGAGGTTGCTGTGAGCTGTGTGA
>CAUYRH010178947.1:0-18661 GCA_963574655.1 Perodicticus potto
CTTTTCTCTCTCCACCTGAGTTCTCTCTCTCTACCAGGAGCTTTAGTGTTTTCTGTATTCTTTTCTGTAAATAAATTCTGTCTTACCACTGGAAAAAAAAGGCCATAAAGGCTATGTTAAACAGTTTGAAGGAAATAATTCAGATTGTATATGAAGTCAGCACATTGTGCCCCATTATGCACTAATGTACACAGCTATGATTTAATAAAAATTAAAAAAAAAAAAAGAAAACAGGAACCAAGCACAACTTGTGGACATCGTTGACAGGGGCAGGGATGGGGGTCAGGGATGGCAGGAAGCGATGTGGGCCTTCTCATTCAGGCCCAATAGGAGCGCTGGACATGAGCTAGCTTTGTCTGGGAATTAAGCAAAGCTTGCTGGGGTGAGAGCCCTCTAGTAGGGGAGCAAGGAGATAGATCTCTGGGCTGGAGATAAGCCAAAGAGGATTTGGGTGGATGATTGCGAGAAGAGGAAAGTATTTGGAGAGATGGCCCCTCATGAACACCCCTCCCCCTGCTAAGGACCTAGTGCTCTCCACACTCTGGCACCTGGCTCTCCTCTTGTCACCTACTATCTCCTCAGCAGGCCTGGCTGTGCCCTCTTCGGTCACCCAGACATTACTGTGCCACCTGTGGAAGAGGAAGGCCACAACCCTTGGGCACTGAGACATCGTGTAGAGAACAGTTTTCATCTAGGCCGCGCATCAGATCGTGCGGAGCTCACGTTGACAAGTTTGATCCCCTGATAATGCTCCACTCTGGGTGCTGGTCCAAAGCCAAGCACCCCTTCTTGCCGTGTGACATGCTTCACCCGCCCTGCCTGACCACTCCCTATATCAGATCCTACTTCCCCAGAGTGATAGGAAGTAATGGGGCAGGTTGCTCCTCCCTGCAGGAAGGAACCTGGGGGCCCTGGCTTCCCTGGGCAGCAGTGCGCATAAATCCACAGCCCTGAAGGAAAGAGTGGAGACAAGGGGGAGAGGAGAGGGAGGAAGAGGTGTCCCGGCTTGCGCCCATGGATTCTCTTGAGATGAAAAGAAGAAAATGCCCAGCCACATCCCTCCTCCTGCTGCTGCTGCTCCTCCTGAGGTGTTCAGAGCTAGGTGAGGGAGTCAGTTTCAGAGAGAAACAAGCAAAGGATAGGGTTGAGGACCTTGGAAGAGGAACCTCTCGGGACTCAGACAGCGCTGGTCCTGAGCGGAGGAGTGGAATAGGTGAGTGAACCTGGGGAAGCTCTGTGCCCTGCTATCTGCCGCTGACTCCTCGCCCCAGCGTCCTGTTCATTCTTTCTCGCATCCCCTTTTAAGGAAATGCTCTACGTTTGATTATTTATATTTTATTTATTTCAACTTCTACGTTTGATTATTTATATTTTATTTATTTCAACTCTTCTTGAGAAATGAATGGTTTGAACCACATTAGAGGAATTTTGGGAATTCCCTGGAACCAGGTAGGGAAGAATTGTTTGGGGACAGAGACCCAAAACTTCAAAGGTATACCAAAATACTGTGGTCCTGGAGCCTGCCAGTGGGGTGGGGTGGAGGTGAAGAGGAGTCATCTCTTCTTTCTATTTATGCCCAGCTCCAGGCTGCTGCCAACCTGGCTAGAGCACACCCCAGCCCCTGTGACTCCTCCCAACCCACCCCCAAGCTACCTCTGTCTTACTTGCCTCCAGCCCTGCCTCTGACCCCGCGGCTGACCCTGGAACTGTCTTTTTCTTAGTCACACACCAAGCCATGACCTGAGTTTTACCTCTGATATGAGTCACAGCTTCTGCCTCATTGATTTGCCAGAGCCCTGGACATAAATAGATGAGGGGAGACATACATGAACATGGAGTCAGTTCTGAGACACCAACTCAGAGGGGAGTCAGACAGGGGAAAAGTCACATTTATTGTTCCGTAAACAGAAAGGACAGAAGCGGCTGAGTGTGGTGGCTCATGCTTGTAATGCTGGCATTCTGGGGGGCTGAGGTGGGTGGATTGCTTGAGCTCATGACTTTGAGACCGGCCTAAGCAAGAGCAAGCCTCCGTCTCTACTTAAAAAATGAAAAACTGAGGCAAGAAATTCACTTGAGCCCAAGAGTTTGAGGTTGCTGTCAATGGTGACAAAGTAAGACTGCTCCAAAAAAAAAGGACAAAGGCAAAGGCTGAGTGATCAGACCTTCTAAGGACATGGCTTACCCCTGGATAACCCATACTATAGTGCAAGAGGAGTCTTTGTAGAAAATGCTTACCAAAATTAAATAAAACATAACAGATGATCCTTAACACAAATTAAGTCTAACCACATGACCTGGGAAGATGTATCATTTCATGGGGAGATAGTTATGAAATATACTAAGCAGAGCAGAAGAGGAGAGACTGTCAATAATTCATATTAATTGAGATTATTTTTTAGAAGGAACAAGGCAAAATGTTTCTACTAAAGGCCCAGGAACCAGCCATGAAGACTTGGGAACAAGAGAAAATGATGGTACTGCAGACCCAGGGACCATTGATGACTATGACATTACTGACCCAGGGACCATTGATGACTATGACACCACTGACCCAGGGACCATTGATGACTATGACACCACTGAACCAGGGACCACTGATGACTATGACACCACTGAACCAGGGACCACTGACGACTATGACACCACTGACCCAGAGACCACTGACGACTATGACACCACTGACCCAGAGACCACTGACGACTATGACACCACTGACCCAGGGACCACTGACGACTATGACACCACTGAACCAGAGACGACTGACGACTATGACATCACTGACCCAGGGACCACTGACGACTATGACACCACTGAACCAGAGACCACTGATGACTATGACACCACTGACCCAGAGACCACTGACGACTATGACACCACTGACCCAGGGACCACTGATGACTATGACACCACTGACCCAGGGACCACTGATGACTATGACACCACTGACCCAGAGACCACTGATGACTATGACACCACTGACCCAGAGACCACTGATGACTATGACACCACTGACCCAGGGACCATTGAGGACTATGTCACCCCTGACCCAGAGACCACTGACGACTATGACACCACTGAACCAGGGACCACTGATGACTATGACACTACTGACCCAGAGACCACTGAGGACTATGTCACCTCTGACCCAGGGACCACAGAGGACTATGTCACCTCTGATCCAGGGACCACTGAGGACTATGACACCACTGACCCAGGGACCACTGAGGACAATGTCACCTCTGACCCAGAGACCACTGAGGACTATGTCATCTCTGACCCAGGGACCACTGAGGACTATGTTACCTCTGACCCAGGGACCACAGGAGACTATGTCACCTCTGATCCAGGGACCACAGGAGACTATGTAACCACTGACCCAGGGACCACTGAGGACTATGTCACCCCTGAACCAGGGACCACAGGAGACTATGTAACCACTGACCCATGGACCACTGAGGACGATGTCACCCCTGAACCAGGGACCACTGAGGACTATGACACCACTGACCCAGGGACCACTGATGACTATGTCACCTCTGAGCCAGGCACCACTGAAGACTATGTCACCACAGACCTAGAGACCACAGGAGATTATGTCACCTCTGACCCAGAGACCACTGAGGACTATGTCATCACTGACCCAGGGACCACTGAGGACTATGTCACCACTGACCCAGGGACCACAGAGGACTATGGCACCACTGACCCAGGGACCACAGAGGACTATGTCACCACTGACCCAGGGACCACAGAGGACTATGTCACCACTGACCCACGGACCACTGAGGACTATGTCACCACTGACCCATGGACCACTGAGGACTATGACATCACTGACCCAGGGACCACAGAGGACTATGTCACCACTGACCCAGGGACCACTGCACATCATGCTACCACAAACCCAGGAAGCATAGAAAATTATGCCACTAAACATGATGAGACTCGTCCTCAGGGAACAGCTTTGGTCACAGCAGTGAAACCCCCCAGGGTCCTGACACCCGTGGGCATTATCCTCATATCCCTGGCTGCCACCGCAGTCTCTGTGGTGCTCTTTGTGGGACTGGGCTTCATTGTGGTGAGTGTGTGACCCAGGAACGTGCAGGGCACCATGGGAATGAGGGGTTCTGAGGGTGAGGAGGTGGGTCTGGGAGCTGGGGGCACAGGCCCAGAAATGCCAATGCGAGGGCACCTACAGAGAGAGCTCCGCAAAGACACAGGGAGAGAGGCAGGGAGACAGGATAGGAGCAGCTAGCATAGGAGATGAAGACCACGAGGGGAGAGGAGAGAAAGGGAGGGAAGAGAGGACGGAGAGTAGCACAGCACAAATCCAGTAGTGACTTGGTCAGGTAGGACAAGGCGTGAAGCATTCGGTAGAGATGGATGTAGAAAACTGGAAAGTTTCCTAGGAAAACTAGGAATTGGGGATCAGAGAAGTGTAGGAAATGGAAACATTTTGGATGATCCACTCATGCCAAAAATTACATATTTTTTTTTGTTGGTTACTACTCGCTTTGGAGTGCTGCAAAAAAAAATTTAAGCCAAAATTGGGTAGGTTTTTTGGAGCACAGCTACTTTATACTGGAGAGACAGTTGTTACAGCCCTCAAAGGGGAGCTCTGAGTATTTTTCTGTCTCTGAGGAGATAAAAGGATTCCACGCCAGCCTGTCTGCTTTGTCTCACCGATCCACAGTTGGAATTGCCCCAAAAGCAGTGACATGGGGCAAGGTTTCCGTGAGAGAATGCCTCCAACCATCCCGAGATGAGGATGGTTGGGATTCCGAAGAGATGCACTAAGCACCAGGGTGATCAGTCCACAGCATTTAGGGGAACTTTTGCACAGAGTGCTGCCATGTATCCTTGCAAGGGACAATGGGAGAAAAGGTGTGCATGTCCACAGCAAACTCTCATGGTCAGCCATGGAGCTTATATGAGAGTTTAAGGACTGTGGCTGAGGGCCACGGCCAGTTTCTTTCAACGTTTTGAGCAACAACCCAGAAACCTTTGTTGGTACCTAGCACTGAGGCCTTGGCTTGGGGTCCAGCCTGCTGGGAAAAATCTGCAGCTGGCTGGGTCACAGAGTGGTCACAGTACTCTGTGATTTTTGGTCAAGACACAGAAAGAAAACTGGAGGGAACTGGGGACCCCTGTGCTGCAGCTTCCTCTTGCTGACTTTTAGTCTAAAATCCAAGCCTACCACTCCTGGCCTGCTGCTTGATGGGGAAGGGCTGGCCCTTTTGTTCACCATGACCTAAGGATTAAGTGGCTGCTAAAATTTTAACAAGTGACAGCTTGCAGGATTAGCCAGCTCATGCAGCTCATTAAAGCCTCATTAATTCTTGTTGGTCATCAATGCCACTGTGCACTGACCTCTGCCCCAAGAGGCAAACCTACAGCTTTGGATCAGTTTGTGCGAGGAAAGCCGAAAGTAATGCATTAGGTGTTCGCATTTAGTTCCACCAAAATGACACCATGAAACCTGAGCATTCTGAAGGATACTGCCTACAGGAAAATGAAACAAAAACTTCCACACACCTTAACTCACACATGAGTCATGTTCAATATTCACCAGTAGAGGAAAGGTCTTTTGGATTTTGCTGCTGTCACAGACTGGACTTCTGATCGTATGGATCACGAAATAAAATCAGACAGCCTTGCTCTAGGTTGCGGGATACTCTCCTCCCTCCAAACCAGGCTCCTAAGCATTGGCACAAAGTGGTCACTAGCAGTAGCACCTTCTTAATCTCTTATAGAGACTAAAGGAAAGAGATGTCTCAAAAGGCTAGCCTACAGGAAATAAGAGGAGCATCTGTGTTTTCAAACTTGCTAAGTTTTTAACTTTTAAACTTTTAGTGCAAAATGTTTAAAAATAAGAATTATCTCTATTACTATTCCTTTCCCCATTCTATTTATCAAAATGTTTTTTTCCACCTGCATGACTTCAACACTTTTGGAAATTATATATCTCTAGCGGTAAGTGTCAGCATCTGAAGAAAATGGTCACATACAGAGGAGTCACAGAGCTGGGGAGATGAGCTGGAGAGATGATGAATCACAAACCACCAGGGTTAAAAGAGGAACAGATTCTCCAAATCAAACCCTTTTTTTTTCCTTCCTAGAAAAAGTGTCTCCTGCATCCATTAAATCCACCCACTGGGGTTATTTATCATCCCCATGCCACGAACTGGAGCACACCATGAAGAGAACCCCAGCAGTGACTACAGTTGGTTCTGGTAACACCAGACCCCATCAATCTCTGCACGACAGTGAAGCATGACGTGTGTCCTCAGCTTCTGTGATCCTCCCTGACTGAAGCCCTGGGACCACCAGATGAGGAAGGCAGCTGGCCCTGGGAGTAAGCACAGCACCCAGGGCACCCAGAGATTTACCCATCTGCTCTGACTGTCTCCGTATTCTGTCTGGCCATGGTTATTTCCTCAGGAAAACTGTCCATACCTATACACCAGGTTTGGTGATGAAAATTATTTAGGGGAGTTAGGCATAGCTGTTTAAGTCTGATCAAATAAATAAAACAAATGTTTGTTTCTGTCTGGGTCACTTCTCTACCTTCATTCATTTAACAAAGTAGCATGGGCCCCACACTCTAGGCCTATCGGTCTATCCAGCTCAGTCTATCTGTGAACTGAAGGATATGCCTTCAAGTCTCTCGGAAGGACTATGCCCAGACTCTCCTAACATCCAGGCCAAAGGGTCATGTCTACAGGATGATCACTCAACAAATACTCATTGAGCACCGGTGTGGGATCAGTCACCTACCAAGCAGCTAAGACCCATCTCAATCACGGTGTGAAATGAGGAACATTGACTCCAGACTTGACTTCTATTTCTTTTGTTTTTGAGACAGAGTCTCGCTCTTGTCATCCTGGCTAAAGTGTAGTGGCATCATCATTAGCTCACTGCAACCTTAAACTCCTGAGGTCAAGTCACTCTCCCGCCTCAGCCTTCTGAGTAGATGGGACTACAGGTGCTCCTGACACTATACTTGACTAATTTTTTCTATTTTTAGTAGAGACAGGATCTCACTCTAGTTCAGGCTGGTCTTGAACTCCTGACCTCAAGCGATCCTCCCACCTTAGCCTGTCAAGAGTGCTAGGATTACAGGAGAGAGCCACCACACAGGCCAGACCTGACTTCTGACTAAGAGAATACTTCTACCTCATGGGGAGGGATTTCTTTCATTGCGAAGCCTTCTGAATAATGGCTAAGACCACAGACAAGGCCTAATATTGAATATAACAGGTCCATGAGGAGTTCAGGACAAAAAGCAAAGAAGCTTTAAAGACTGTTGATTATTACTTTGCTCATGATTTATTCCACTATTATCAGCATCACCATCACTGTTAATTAATGGAATTATAGTATTACGATATAGAATCAGAAATGCATGGCTCGGCGCCTGTGGCTCAACAGGCTAAGGCGCCAGCCACATACACCTGAGCTGGCGGGTTCGAATCCAGCCCGGGCCCACCAAGCAACAATGACGGCTGCAACCAAAAATTGGCTGGGCGTTGTGGCGGGCGCCTGTAGTCCCAGTTACTTGGGAGGCAGAGGCAAGAGACTTGCTTGAGCCCAGGAATTGGAGGTTGCTGTGAGCTATGACAGCTTGAGGCTCTGTCTCAAAAAAATTAAAAAAAAAAATTAAAAAAAAATTTAAAAAAAAAGAAGAAATGCAAAATAATAAAATAAAATAGTAAAATCCAGTTTAAGTTTGCGTTTCCACAATTTACACCACACCTATTATCATCCAGGCATTGCGGCTGCAAGTTGAATAAGATTGAAACTGCTTAACAAATAGTCCTCAAGATGGACAGTTACACTATTTTTTTTTTTTTTTTTTGAAACAGAGTCTCAGTATGTCGCCCTCGGTAGAGTGCTGTGGTGTCACAGCTCACAGCAACCTCCAAGTCTTGGGCTTAAGTGATTCTCTTGCCTCAGTTTCCCAAGTAGCTGGGACTACAGGTACCTGCAACAACACCGGATATTTTCTGTTGCTATTGTCATTGGTGTCTAGCTGGTCCAGGCAGAGCTCAAACCCGCCAGCCTCGGTGTATGTGGCTGGCACTGTAACCACTGTGCTATGGGTGCCAAGTCAGTTATATGAGATGACAAGGGTGGTGATTGGCCCATTGATGTACTGGGGCACCTAAAAACTAAAATAACTAGAGATTCATCATTGTCCAGGTGGGGATCGTTGGATCAAGCCCCTTAACTTCCCAGGGCCTCTTTTCCAATCTCTAAAATGAAAATAATTGATTAATTAAAGAAGTATTAAACTGATATTTTTCAAAATTATGTGATACGTGCTTTTAAAGGAATATCAGATTTTTTTGAGAAATCCCAGCGTTGGATTAAAGTAGTCTTATTAAATTACATAAATGTCTATAAAACAGAATATGAAGTATAAACTCCTTAAGCTTGCAGATCTACTGTCCCAATAAAGTTAGAAATAACAGCAGTCATTTAATGTAACGCTTGATATTTTTTGCTAAAGAATTCTTCCCTCCCTGCATTAACTTGGTACCGATTGCTACAGTCTAGTTACGGAAATCTCCTTCGCCATGTGCTTGGCTTCCTTGTTTCATCCATTTTCTCTGTGCAGACTCTCTCCAGACCTTTAGCATCTCGGGCAGCTGTGGGATTATCTGGCCCTCACTTATTCAAATGCACCATTTAAATTTTAAGACAGTCCCTGCTCTACTCTCCTCAGGCTGCAACAATTGTAAAGACTAGGCATCTCTTTTAGCATCATGTTGGTTTTATATTGGTTATCAGTAGAATCTAGGAAATGCTTATATTATGGGGATTTTAAAGATTATCACCTAAAGGAAAACGTGTGGCAGAAACAGTTAGTTGCTACCCATCATTCCTTCCCCTTTCCTTCATGCCTCTGAGGGTTGGCCACATGCCCGGGTGAAATCCCCCAGCTTCCCAGTCTCCCTTGCAGCCAGTGTGGTGAGAGGTGTAGGTAGGGCCAAGGCAATGTGGGCGGAAGTTTCCGCGGATGGCATGGCCCTTGGAGATGAAAAGGCAGAGGCTCACGAGGAGAAATCCCCCTACCCCCGCTACCTTGGCTCTTGGTCCTGCGTGGGATGTAGGTATGAGAGTTGCAGGAGCAGTAAGCCATGGCGAGGCCATGGGAGACACAGACAGTGAAGGCCTCCACGCCAAGGGTGGAGCAGCAAGAAACTGCCTGGGTCCCTGATGGCACTGCTGAGCCCCGGGCTGCTCCTCCAGCACATTTTGAGTATGGGCTGAGTAGTGAGCTGCAGCTCAGTTACGTGAGCTTCTGGGATCCTACTGATATGGCGCATTCTTTCAAAAACATGGTAGAGAACATGTGCACTTCCGAGAATACCTCCAGAAACCCATTTGGGAAACACTCTATTAGGTCCTGTCTAGTGCTAAGAGCTCAAGAATATGTGAACTACACCCTGTGGGTGGAATACTAGTAAAATGATCTCCCTTTTTCACCCCCATGCAACAAAGCAACAAAGCAACAAAGTGGGAGTTTTGTGATTTGAGCTAGTGGCAAGAATGTCAGTTTATCACAGGAAAGAAGAATAACAAAAAGAATCTCTTAGGCAGGAAAGGTGAGATGTGTCTCTATAAAATCTTCCACCTGCAGTTCAGTCTGAGGCTTGGGGTTGAGCCTTCATCAAAGGGCACTGGCAAGCAGAAGGAATTCCAGAGTCTGCCTTGGCCTTCAGTGGGGCAGAACTTTTGCAGTCTCGGCACATGCTCTGTTTGTGTAAAAGACAAAGGATTCACTGGAGCTACAAATTCCAGCTGAAGAAGTCTGTGTATTTGAGTTTTTCCACCTTAAGGACAACTTTGAGCAATTGTAGAGACCATGAAATCTTTCTCAATACCAGAGCTTCTATGAGTCTTAGCCTAGAAACTCTGGCATGCAAAAGCATGCTTGCATAAATGTCAGCATATCAAAAGCTTGCATATTCTTTTAGTTGAGTGAATTTCTGCTCTTATCCAATTAGATGGAAATTAAATCTCAGTCCTTCTTGCTGTTCTCCAAAGATTCCAGAGGTATACACAGGATCAGGGCATAAGGGATGCCCTTAAAGTCAATAAATAGCAAATGGCCTGTACTAATTACTCCCAAAATACCCATGACTCATTATGTCAGCTGTTCTGCCAAAAGCATGAGGTCTTTGCTGAGTCCACCTCCCTCAACTCACCAGGTACCTCCTCCGGGTGCTACTGGGAGTGGGGTGGGGTTAGGACCCACAGAGAGCTGCACGGACAGTGGGCTCTGGGCAGCATTGAAGGTAGAAAGACAAAGAGAAGATGCTGCAGAAACATCCAGAAGATAAAAATGAAGACTCAAAGAATAAGGGAAATACTTCCCTAACCACTCTTGGGAACTTGAACTATAAGACTTGGCAGTGGCTCCCACATCATATTATGCTCATACTCAAATGACACTTGTAATTTGTGACACGTACCTATGCATGCCATCTCTTTGGTGAATGAACAGTTTCTTTTGTCATGTGAGTTCAGCCCCACTCATTAATCCTCCTTTTCTCTTTAGGAAGTCCAGCATTTACGGCACTTCTTCAGGTTGCTAAGGAGGGGTACCAAGTCCAGGTAAACCCAGTTGGTGCATGCTGCTGCCACACTGCCCAGACTGAGCAGACAGGCGAGCACACCCCCTCCAGAGCTGCCCTGAACAGGATTCCTGCCTGTTTGGGTGTGTCATCCCTCACAGAAATGTCTGTGAAGGCACATTCTTGTCCAGTCCCCTGTCTTTACAACCAGAATGTTTGGTGTTATTATTCAGAAATAGTGACTCAGCACTCTCCCTTCATAAGGCACTGTTTTATATCTTAGCAAACACGTGGCTGTTTTTCTTTTTCTTTCTTTCTTTCTTTTTTTAAACAGAGTCTCACTGTTACCCACGCTAGAGTGCCATGGTGTCAGCCTGGCTCACAGCAACCTCAAATGCGATCCTCCTGCTTCAGCCTCCACAGTAGCTGGGACTACAGGTGCCCACCATGACACCCAACTAAGTTTTCTGCTTTCTGTAGAGATGGAGTGTCACTCTTGCTCAGACTCGTTTCAAACTCTGAAGCTCAAGAGATCCTCCTGCCTCGGCCTCCCAGAGTGCTGAGATTACAGGTGTGAACACACATGGCTATTTTTCAATTCTAGTCAGGACTTTTCCTGTGATTTATCTAAAAGCAGACCTCTGTCTTTTGTCTCTATATGTCACCACATTTATTTCCTTTGTGGAGCTGCCTGCAAGCTGAACTTAGGTTTATCTACTATTAATTTACTTGCTGCCCCTCTCCTTCCACTAGAATGTCAGTTCCTTGAGAACAGGGGTCTTGAGGGTGACATGTGAGACAGAGCAGGTAGTAAATAATAATGTGTTTCATGGCCCATGATACACACTTCCCCCCGGATCACAGTCTAAAATGGAGATGTGCCTTACCCTTCACGTGTGGCTTGACCTCATTGGCAGCATTTTTTCTTTCTTAGTGGGACATAACTAATGGTGCATCTTGTAATCAATGTCATCTTAGATTTGTTGAAATACATATTTTGGAATAGGCAAATGAATGCAAGCTTTCTTTTGGTGTTATTTCTTTCATTTTGGTCTTGCTTACAAACATAAAGAAATTAGGATTCCTGGGCGTTGCCTGTGGCTTAAGGAGTATGGCACTGGCCCCATATACTAAAGGTGGTGGGTTCAAATCCAGCCTAGGCTGAACTGCAAAACAGAAAAATAGCCAGGTTTGTGGTGGGTGCCTGTAGTCCCAGCTACTCCGGGGCTGAGGCAAGAGAATCGCCTAAGCCCAGGAGTTGGAGGTTGCTGTGAGCTGTGTGACGCCACGGCACTCTACCAAGGGTGATAAAGTAAGACTCTGTCTCTACAAAAAAAAAAAAAAAAGAAAAAGAAATTAGGATTCATGAAATGAGTGTCTGGTATGTGTTGGGAATTCTTTGGGAACACAGATGGCTGAGCCTGGAGAAGGGACCTCACTCAATCTGTGCAGATTCAGAAAAACTTCCCAAGGGATGAGGGAATTGACCTGAGACTTATGACGCAGATGTGGGACACTTCATGCTGCTTTCACATTTTATCCTTACATCAGCTCTGTGAGGTAGGAAAACATTCTTGTCTTCAAAACGCAAAGACTGGGGGATGTTCGTAGCTCAGTGGGTAGGATGCCGGCCACATCCACTGAGGCTGGAGAGTTCAAACCCAGCCCAGGCCTGCTAAAACAACAATGACAACTGCAACAACAACAAGAAACAATCGCCAGGCGTTGTGGCAGGCGCCTATAGTCTCAGCTACTTGGGAGGCTGAGGCAAAAGAATCACTTAAGCCCAAGAGTTTGAGGTTGCTGTGAACTGTAAAGCCACAGCACTCTACTGAGGGTGACGCAGTGAGACTGTCTCAAAACAAACAAACAAACAAAAAACCACAAAGACTGAGTCTCAGAGAAGTTAGATAAATTGCCCCTAAATCACAATAATGGTAAGTTGCAGAGTGAGGAGGGAGGAGTGAGAGCCAAATTCAGGTCTTTTGGCTCCAAACTCACTCACTTCCTACCCTCATTTGAGCTGAATCTCAAGTGATGAATTGCTCAGCACTGTCTTCATAAAAGTCATTCATGAAATCTTATCTTTCAGCCTCCTCTTCTTTTTTTGCTTCCAGGAATACCATGTTCAGAATCTTTCTTCTTTAGTCTTGCAATGACAGCCCCTTGGATCTTTCTTTTTATCTGTCAAACAAGAAAAACCAAACATAGTCCCTATTCTTGGGGAGCACCCAGGCTGGAAATGAGTTGCAGACACACGGGGAAAAAAAAGTCCTTGTGCATACAATGGAAGATGTCATGGATTTTGACATTTATGGCATTTATTTGCCTTTACTAGTGAGCTCTGTTTTTTAAAATATTTGTAACATGTCAACCCTCACCCTTGATACCATTTGCAGACTGGACACAGGAAGACATGTTTTATTTTCACTCAGGATCCCACTCCAGTTTTTGAGGCAGCTCCCTGAATTAAGTTGGCTTCCAGATGTTTGTGAGTTTCTCCACCCAAGAAAGTTTTCAGCTCCTACCCTACACGTGAGGAGAGGTGGCGTGAGGTGACACATTGAATCATCCATCATGTCTCTACTGAGGACATGCATGGCAGTTACTGCGAGTGGCTCTGAGGACACAGAGGAGGCTGCTTCAGTTTTTGCCTTCAACGTGCCTGATGGAACCTGACGAATGTTACTGTCATATAGATGCAAAAGTTGTGAAACGCTTCAATGTACAACACCGTTGTTGGAGACCTTTAAAAAATTCATGAAGCTTTCAGTAGTTACACTTACCACGAGCAATGTAATCAAATGGAGTAGCAAGCAAAGCGAGTCACTGATGCACGATGGAGCTAAGGAATTTTCTCTTACGCTGAGACCGCCGCGAACCCATCCTTTCTTGTTTTGATTAAAATTCACTGCTTGTGCTTAGCTGCTTTGTGAATTTGTGAATTGAGCTGAGGTATAATGCAGTGTTGGATACTGGATCCCTGAGGCTGCAAAGATTTTAAAAAGCAGAATTCGATAGTATAGTCACATACCATGAATGTCACAGTCAATGAAACCGTCCCATTAGAAAAATCAGGATATGGCATAATTGTGAAATTGACAAGGATGAATACTTGATTAGAATATAAATTCAGCTTGCAAAAAGAGATAATGGAGGGAAAGCCAATAACAATCCAAGCACTATGGAAACAGTATCCCCGACAACAAACGTCCTGGTGAAAAGGGAGGCAGGAATACTGCCTGGGTCTTCCTGCCTGTGAGTCCCCTGGGGGCAACGGCTGTGTAGCGCCCTCTGCAGGAGGAGCGCCTCTCCCGGGGACTGAGTGCCAGTTTCTGATGCCTCAGGGAAAGTAGGCTCACGTTGCATCCCACAGGGTCATGTGCCCCCACCCTTGTCTTGCCACTGGCACTGAAGTACAGCGTATGTCCACAAACACCTGCCTTTCCGCAGGAGCTCCATTTGTTGGAAAACATGCCATACATCACTAAAAGAAAAACACAATCGACTGTGACAGGCCATTCATTGATCGCAAAATGTATCTCCATTTGAAAGATGTTAAACATGAAACCAGTTACATGTCTTATAATCTATATAATAGAAGAGACTTTCTGTGATTCACTTAACATTTAAGAATGTTTGTTTTCTGTCTTGTAAACTAAACAAATAAACGATTCATTCATTCATTCTATACACATTTATCAAATGCTGATTTTCAGACAGGCACTGACTTCAGCAGTGAGGACACTGGTGCTCAATAGTGAGCTAGTGTCCTGTCTTTGTGGACTTTTGTTCCAGTCACTAGGATTTCTGGTGAGCTTTGCCACATCAACAATCTGTGAGTCAGTGATCATATGACCCTCAAGAAGTTGCAGAGTGAAAACAGACACGAGATAAGAAGTCAGAAAGGGTTCTGCCCTTTCATACAGTGTTTAATCTATCTCAACCTTATTTTATGTATTTATTATATTAAGTGGATATTACCCATTTATTGCTTATTGTGATTAAATCATGAAATAGGTGTATTTTTCTCACAGTACCATCCTTCAAACAACATGCAATGATCATCAGAACAGCAAAGTAGCAAGAAAATAGTGTTCATGACAACCAATGGGCCTTTCTTTCTTTCCTGCTGCCAAGAACAAGAAGTTTCCACAGTTTTTCCCTTTACCTTCAGGCATTAAGCAATATCATTTTATACATATAAACAGCCAATCCAGAATAACATCAAATCCTTTTTCAATGGTGCAGTATAGAGCTCCTTCCTCCCCAGTGGACAGCCTGCAGTGTCTGACACTTGCCTGGCAAAGCTATGACAGGAGACAAATTGCTTGTCTGGATTGGGAATGGGTGTGTAGGAGGAAGGCTGTGCTGGAGACCTATAGCCCCAAGTTTTTTCTGGGCCAAAGCTGTGTAAATGTTTCCAGCAGACAAGTTGTGAGTCATGCTAGAAAGCAAGCCCATGTGGGACTGCATTGATCCCATTCGGGATGGCCAGCTACAGGGGTGGGGGTGGGGCAACAGGCATCAGCAGAGAAAAGCTGGAGTCATGTTGCATTTCTAGAGACTGTTAGAGGCATTAGTAATGGAAGGAGGGCCTCATTTATAACGGGCAACTCTAGTTGGTCATCTTCAGCAATGGCTATGGGGAAGAGTTCTCAGAAAAATGCTTGGAAGCACCCAATGAGTATGAATTAGTGTCAGGTACTCCCCTAAGCCTGCTGCCCTGCCCCTCCAAACCCTTCTCCTTTCTACTCAGCCTGGGAGGGTTAGAAACTATAAACCACCATTAGTGAGATGGAGAAGGGGGACAGACACAGACAATGGAGAAAAGAGAAGGAACTGGGCCTCCGTTCCCCATCTTCCCACCCTCTGAAGGCGCTCACTGGAGGACTGGTGAATGTTTATGTTGATTATATGTCAAAATTGTAACGTTTTGGATATGCTGGGTTAAATAAAATACCTTATTAAAATTAATTTCACCTGTTGCTTTTTATCTTTTTAGCATAACAACTAGAACATTTTATACACTTTATATTTCTACTAGACATATATCACTCTCATAGATCATGAGGCCTTGAGGTCACAGGTCATAAATTGGGATGTTTCTCCTTTAGAAAGTGGCTCATTTTTGGCCAGGCACAGTAGCTCACACCTGTAATCCTAGCATTCTTGGAGGCCACTTGAGCTCATGAATTTGAGACCAACCCGAGCAAGGGTAAGACACCTTCTCTACTAAAATAGAAAAAATTAGCTAGGTGTTGTGGTGGGTACCTGTAGTCCCAGCTACTTTGAAACTGAGGCCTGAGGGTCTCTTGCGTCCAAGAGTGTGAGGTTGCTGTGAGCTTTGACCATGCCATGACACTCAACCCCAGTGCAACAGAGTTAGGCTCTTTCTCCCCACCACCACCCTTCCACACCCCCAAAAAAGAGAGAGAGAGAGAAAGTGGCTCATTCACATTTTGAATAATCCTAAAGAATAGATTGTATGTGTAGAATCTGGTAGATGGGCCAGAAGCTGGGTAGAGGAGGAAAACTTCTCCTTTTGGGACCAGAACAAGGACAGAGTTGGGAGCTTGTATTTTGGGTAGTGCTCTTGAGGATGTAAGCTGACTCTAAAACTCGGTGCAAGCTGGGGTGAGGTGGAGAGGCTTCCAGTAGGCAACCCTGTACAGGGAGGGGTTCAGGCCTCAGAACCTGAGAGCAGCCATTTCTAACACCCAGTTGTAAGTGTTTCTGGACTTCTCTTTCTTTTCCTAACTCTTTAGTGTAGTCTTATTAAGCATGAGCCTGAAGTCAGCTCTGGGGAGCTGAGAGCGGAGTCTGTGCCCACACCTGGTCTGCCCCTGGGCATCGATTCCTCTCTGCAGGTGTTCACACCAGTCTCTGACCCAGCCTGCCACAGGTCTCTGCTGCCCTCCTGGTAGCCCTTTTAGACTTAGATGACAATAAGCTCAGTTCTGGAAAAAGTTTTCCAAACAACGTTCGCTATAATTGACTATCTTAACAAAATATTGGAAGGGGCAGAAACACTTCACAGGAAAAACTATACGGACTATGCACTTCATGCACCATTGGGGGGCCACAAAACTGATATTTATTAAAACTCTGTATTAAAAAAAACTCTGTATTAATAAGAGATATAATAGAGACATAATAATAGTTCCTACAAAGGAGTAAATGGATAAGCAGTTGTACACAAATTGGTGACAATAACATACAAACCCTAAAAAAAGAAAAGCCCTCTCAAAAACCACCACCACCACCACCTAGCTATAAAGAAAAGACTAGAAAAAATGTTGAGAAATGGAACCATAACTGTATTAGTCAGGGATCTTCAGAAAAACATAACCAAAAGAATGTGTATAGTTATAGATACAGATGTAGGTATAGAAAGAGATTTATTTTAAGGAATTGGCTCACATGATTGCAGAGACTAACAAGTCCAAAATTTGCAGGGTCAACCAGCAGGCTGGAGAGTCAGGAAGAGGACCCACACTGCCAGTCAAGTGTGCAGGCAGAAACCCTCTTCGTGGGGAGGTTGGTGTTTTTTTCTTTTTTCTTTTTTTTGAGACAGAGCCTTAAGCCATCGCCCTGGGTAGAGTGCTGGGGCATCAAAGCTCACAGCAACCTCCAACTCCCGGGCTTAAGGGATTCTCTTACATCAGCCTCCCAAGTAGCTGGAACTACAGGCTCCCGCCACAATGCCCAGCTATTTTTTTGCTTGCAGTTGTCATTGTTGTTTAACAGGCCTGGGCTGGATTTGAACCCGCCAGCTTTGGTGTATGTGGCTGGCGCCTTAGCCACTTGAGCCACAGGGGCGGAGCCAGTTGGTGTTTTTTTCTAATCAACTAATTGGATGAGGCCTTCCCACATAAGGAAGGTTTTTCTGCTATACTCAAAAGTCTGCCAATTTAAATGGTAATCTCATCTTAAAAATACTGTTGCAGAAACATCTGGAATAATATTTGACCAAATATCTGGGTATCATGGCTTAGCCAAATTGACATACAAAAATCAACCTTCACAATGAGGGTTTAATACAGTTTTAACTTACTTTGAAATACTTTTCTGTGTGGCTCGGCACCTGTGGCTCAACGGGCTAAGGCGCCAGCCACATACACCTGAGCTGGCAGGTTCGAATCCAGCCCAGGCCTGCCAAACAACAATGATGGCTGCAACCAAAAAATGGCCAGGTGTTGTGGTGGGCATCTGTAGTCCCAGCTACTTGGGAGGCAGAGGCAAGAGACTCGCTTGAACCCAGGAATTAGAGGTTGCTGTGAGCTGTGATGCCACGGCACTCTATCCAGGGTGACAGCTTGAGGTTCTGTCTCAAAAAAAAAGAGAAATACTTTTCTGTGTTTTCCAATATACATATGATAATAATAATTCCCTTAGATGATGAGAAAAGTGTGCAAACACATTTTAAAACAGAGCCTCTGCTGGGCGCCTGTAGCACAGTGGTTACGGCGACAGCCACATACACTGAGTCTGGCAGGTTCGAACCCGGCCCGGACCAGATAAGAACAATGACAACTGCAACAAAAAAAATAGCCAGGTATTGTGGAGGGTGCCTGTAGTCCCAGCTACTTGGGAGGCTGAGGCAAGAGAATTGCTTAAGCCCAAGAGTTGGAGGTTGCTGTGAGCTGTGATGCACTCTACCAAGGGCAACATAGTGAGACTCTGTCTTAAATAAATAAATAAATAAAATGAAGTTCAAACCCATGTTTTTCCTGGGTCAACTGTACTGACAATTATATGAAGCAAGACATAAATGGGATTTTAAAGCCTGTTTAATATTAAACCTCAAAGGAATTACTAAAAACATAAGGGAAAATCAAATGAGGTATTGCTAACAATTTGTAGGCAATTTCAACAAAGGGAGGGAATCTTATCAAGTTGATTTTTTTTTAATTTTTATTATATCATAATTGTGTACATTAATGCAATCATGGGGCACAATGTGTTGACTTCATATACAATTTGAAATATTTTCATTGAACTGTTTAACATAGCCTTCATGGCATTTTCTTAATCACTATATGTAGACATTTGTATTCTGCATTTAGTAAGTTTCA
>CAUYRH010178952.1:0-10662 GCA_963574655.1 Perodicticus potto
AGGGTGATGTTTGCTTCATAGAATGTGTTGGGAAGTATTCTTTATTTTTCTATATTTTGGAAAAGGTTACATAATGTAGGTACTATTTCCTCTTTAAAGGTTTGGTAGAATTCTGATGTGAATTCATCTGGTCTTGGCCTTTTCTTTTTAGGGAGGTTTTGTTTTTCAATTTCATTAGATTTTGCTCTAATTTTGGTTATTTCTGTTCTTCTGCTGGGTTTGGGATTGGAATGTTTTCCTTTTCCAGGTGCTGGAAATGTCCCATTAAGTTGTGAACTTCCTCTCTTTCTGTTCTCTTGAGGAAGGCTTGCAGAGCTATAAATTTCCCTCTTAGGATTGCCTTTGCAGAATCCCACAGGTTCTGATAATTTGTGTCTTCATTGTCATTTTGTTCAAAACATTTGGCAGTTTCCTTCCTAACCTCGTCTATGACCTGACTATCATTCATCATAAGGTTATTTAGTTTCCATGTTTTCTTATGGGTATGCAGATTCCTGTTGTTACTGAGTTCAACTTTTATTCCATGATGGTCCAAGAAGATGCAAGTAATAATTTCTATTCTTTTAAATTTGCTGAGGTTAGACTTGTTACCTAAGATGTGATCTATTTTGGAGTATGTTCCATGGGCTGATGAGAAGAACATGTATTCAGTTTTGTTAGGAGGAAATGTTATGTAGATGTCTGTAAAATCCAATTGTTGAATGGCTAATTTTAAGTCTAAAATTTCTTTGCTTAGCTTCTTTTTGTAGAATCTATCCAACACTGCCAAAAGGGTGTTAAAAATCTCAGAATATGAATGGTGCCTGTGGCTCAAGGGAGTGGGGTGCCAGACCCATATGCCTGATGTGGCGGTTTCAAACCCAGCCCTGGCCAAAAACTGCAAATAATAATAATAATAATAATAACAAAAACCTCCAATTATTATGGTGCTGGAGGAAATCAAGTTGCTCATGTCTGAGAGACTCTCTCTTAAAAATTGAGGCGAATTATGCTTGGGTTTATACATGTTAATAATTGAAATCTCATCATGTTGAATGTTACCCTTAATAAATGTGAGTGACCATGCTTATCTTTCCTTACTTTTGTTCCTTACTTAATGCCTATTGTATCTGTGAATAAAATTGCAACACCTCCTTTCATCTCATTTCAATTTGCCTGAAATATATTGGACCATCCCTTCACCCTGAGTCTATATTTATCTTTTAAGGTAAGTTGAGATTCTTGTATGCAGCAGATATCTGGCCTAAGTTTTTGTATCCATTTAGCCAACCTGTTCTCTTTAGAGGAAAAGTTAAACCATTCACATTAATTGAGAATATTGATAATCCTGGTAGAATTTTGGGTATCGAGTTTTTAAAAAGTCCAGTGGACATTTTTATCCTTTCACCACTGTGGAAGTTGGAATTTGATCAAAAATTTCTGAGTGAGTTTACTTGGATGGTAGAAGACTGTGCTGGTCATCATGGAGGATAGGTCTGAGAATATCCTGGAGAGCTGGGTTAGTTATGGCAAATTTCTTCAACATGTGAATGTTATTAAAGTATTTAATTTCTCCATCATAAATGAAACTCAGTTTAGCTGGATACAGGATCTTGGGTTGAAAATTATTTTATTTTAGGAGATTAAAAGTCAGTGACCACGCTCTTCTAGCTTGAAATGTTTGAGCAGAGAGATCTGCAGTCATTCTAATGTTTTTCCCCTTGTAGGTTATGGTTTTCCTACATCTGGCTGCTGGCAGAATTTTATCCTTTGTATTACTTTTGGCAAAATTAATTATAATGTGTCTGGGAGATGTCTTGTTCAGGTTGAGTCATTCTGGAATTCTGAAACTGTCTGTTATCTGAATTTCAGAATCTCCTGGCATCTCTGGAAAGTTCTCTTTGATTATTTTATGGAGTAGAGCATCAGGACCTTTCGAAGCCACCTCGTCACCTTCAGGAATTCCTATAAGGCAAATATTACTTTTCTTCAATTTATTCCAGAGCTATCTGAGAGAATGATCCCTTTTTGATTTCCACTTCTCTTCCTCTTTGAGGGTTTGGGAGTGTTCACAAGCATGTCTTCGGTGTCAGAAATCCATTCTTCTGCCTGTTCCATTCTTTTACTGAGGGATTCTACTGTATTTCTCAGATCTTTTAAAGCTGCAAGTTCTTGTCTCACTGTAGCAAAATCTTGGTGATTTTGTCTTTGAAGTCACTGAATTCTTGAGACAACTTTTTAAATGCTCCTTGAATTTCTAATTCCAATTTTTCCTTCATTCTATTAATCTTACTTGCAATCCAAATTTTGAATTTTGTTTTGGACATCTCAGCCACTTGTTTATGAATGGGATCTTCTGTTGTGTCTGCCATGTTGTTCCTTGAGGGAGTTGATCTACTCTGATTATTCATGTTTCTGGAGTTTTTCTGCTGATTCTGCCCCATGATTATTTTACGCCATTTGGCTAGATGAGCAGACAAGGTAAAGTTCGGTTGGCGGCTCCTGGATTAGATTAATCAGCCCTTTGCCCAATAGCTGGGACTAATATCTGTGCCATTTTCCCTAGAGCTTTGCAAAGGACCTTTAAAGTGTTATGGCCTGAGACACTGGGGACCTGCTTGGTGTGGTGAGGCTAAGTGGCTCTGTCTTGTTTTCAGGTGGTCTCTGTCCAATTTTAGTGAATCAGTAACTCTTGGTTGAAATCTCACTGTGGAGAAATACCGGCAGGTAAGTCACCCCTCCCCCAATGGGCAGCAACTGGAAAAGGAAAATCAAACCTCCCCACAACCACACACCCAGAATATCACTTTGGATAGTCCTCGAGTGATTGGCTCAGGTCAAGAGTTCCAAATCAATTGTCCCAGTTATCACCCAATCTGAATTGGGAGCGTTCAAATGGTCTCCAGCAATTGGAAAGCAGGAGTCTGCTGGCAACTCAAGTATGACTTACTCCAGTGCTCTGTGGAGTCAAAAGGACCCCCCACCCAGCAAACAAATTAGTCTGGGAAGGTTGATGTCTCCTTCCCCACCTTACACCTCTGTCACACCCAGTCACTGGTAACCCTGCAGGGCTGTGAACCAGTTTCGTCCAATGAGCAGATGCTTCAGGGGTTTATGCCTGCCTGAGTCACAGGGAGATCTATGTCTCCTCAGGCAGACCATCACACTCTGCCACCAGCTGGCAGGGAGAGTTGAAACCTGACAACCTCAAGTGCTTAATGGTAGCTGGGGTGGTTCACTCAGTTCCAGCCCTGCCCCAGATTGATGTTGCTGTCACTCATATTCAGGCAGAATTAGTGATTCTGTCCCAGCTATATTCCCCTTTGGCCAGGCTCAGTTTGAGTTCACAGAAACTGTTGCTCTGCCCTGCTCTGTGCCACTGTTGTTGTGCCAATTCTCATGGAGCTGGTGTCTCTGTCTCAGCTGCACTCTGTGTTGGGGCAAGCATGGTTAAAGCTCACATTCAGCTCTCAGTGACTGCCTCTCCCTGGGCTGGTACTAGCATGCAGCTCTCAGTGTCGGTTTATCTCTGGGCTGGTGCTGTTGCTCTGCCTGCTTTTGTCTCAGCTATGCTCTCCTGGGGGCTGAGTGCTTCTTAGGTCCACTAAAGCAGCACTTCTGACTCAGGTCCACCCTGGGAGTATGCCATCTCTGCACACAGGTATTCTAGTGTCCATCTCTGCTGCACCCCACCCAGGCATGCACCGCCTCAGGCATACCCTTTACTCACAGAGCCTGGATTTCCATTCCAGATCTGTTCTGCCAGTGTCTGCCACTGGACTAGAGGCCTGGCTTTCTCTGGGTGCCAAGAAAGGCGGGAGTGTCTCTCCAAAATATCCCAAGGGATGTGAGCCCTATTTTTCCCACTGCTTCCATTGCTGCTCTGTGCCTTGGGGCACCACTTCTCCCTCTCCATCTCTGTGTCTCTGTCCACTGTCTTCTCTTTACACCCACACCACAGAATAAGCCCAGACCTGAAACTGCCCATGCCTTCTCCACACCTCTTGAGAAAATGCCCAATAATCTGGACTTCATGGGAGACAGGCTTCCAGACTATGAGGTGAGAGTGGAGGGGAGTTCTGGGAGTTCAGAATTGCAGATAGAGAATATATACAGCTTTATGCATGGCGGGAGAGTGCCATGGCACACTAGTAGGCCCTCTCTGGGGAAGGAGTTCTGGTTTTTAGAGGGTCTCTCCCATGGGATAAAATAGGTGATCTGAATTCTGCTTGCTTGTTTGTATAGAGTATATTGCAAGCCCTTCTTATGGGGGAGGGGACTCTCATCCGCTAGGTGATGGATTTTGTACCTATTGTTTGTTTCCTTGGGGTTGCAGCTTGCCTCAGCAGGGTTGATGTGTGTTCTTCAACCTTCTCTCTTGGCTTGGTTCCAAACCATTGGCTTACTTGCTAAAATTCTGTCTTTTAACTCTCCTTCTGGACAGGAGCTTCTGTGGACAGCTGGCTCCAGTTGGCCATCTTGCCTCTGTTCCCCTTTACACAGTTTTAAATTTCAAGTATGCCATTTTTACTATCTCTGTCCATGAGCTTTCCAACCGCCTCTTTGCCTTCATTTGCACCGACCCTGATTCCTCCACCAGCCAAAAACTCACCTAAATGGTCTTCCCACAGTGATTTAAAGATGGCACTCATTGCTTAGGTCAGGCACTTCAGGCCTGCCTCCAGCAGTTATCATTAATGGAAAATCACACGGTTCTTCAGTACATAGATAACCTCCTCCTATGCAGCCCCTCCCAACTGCCTCCCAGCAAGACACCCTATACCTACTCTTTCCTCACCACTAAGGGGTATAGAGTGTCCTATTTGAAAGCCCACTTAACCTCTCCCTTTGTCCAATACCTTGGCATCCTCTTTGCAGGAAAGAAAACATCACATTCTTCTGACCACTTTTAAACCATCTCCTTTTTACCCATTTCCCAAACAAAAATTGACCTCCTCTCCTTCCCAGGAATTCTAGGATATTTTAGAGCCTAAATATTCAACTTCACAGCCCCAGCTAAACCTCTACACACTACCGCTAAAGGATCCCCAACCAACCTCCTAGACCTGCATCAACTTTAGTCAAGTTTCTTCCTCGCCTTACAATCCACTCTGTTCCAAACACTCTCCCTTCGTCTCCCTGATCTCCACTCTCCATTTTATCTCTCAGTGTCAGAACACCACGGATGTGCAATAGGAGTCCTAACACAGAAACCTCACTATAATCACCTCTCAATAGCATTCCTCTCAAGATAAGATTCACATCCCTAAGCTGTCCCCCTTGCCTCTGAGCAGTGGCAGCCTTGTCCCTCCTTTTCTTGGAGGCCCAGAAACCTATCCACCATGCCCCTACATATCTCCTTACCCCCCATAACATTTCATCCTTTTTAAAGCATCAACACTTATCATCTTTAATTTCCACACATCACTTGCTACAGCTCCTAATCCTCTTTACAGAAAACCCTATCATCCACTTTCTCCCTGGTCCCTCATAAGACCTTTCATCTCTCTTAGCCACCCTTCACTCACATGACACTCACACTTTTCAGAACTCATTCCATGATTGCTGGTCTTTAGTTAAAGTAACCTTACACCCTTTTCCCAACATCTCCCTCTTTCCCTTACCTAAACCCAAAGACACCTGGTTTATTGATGATAGCTCTTCTAAGCCCACCACCCATTTTATTTCCAAGGCAGGCTTTGCCATTTTATCTTCTTCCCACATTATCACCTCTACTACTCTGCCCCCAGCACCTCCTCACAACAGGCAGAACTCTTAGCCCTCACTGAAGTCTTACAACTTGCAGAATGCTGCTCCATTAACATATATCCAGATTCTAAGTATACTTTCCATATAATCCATCACTATGCAGCCATATGGCAAGAAAGAGAATTCATTACAATCCAAGGTTCTTTTCTTGTCAATGCCATGCTTATTTCAAACCTCCTGAATTCAGCCACTTTCCCAAAGGAAGTAGTCATTATTCACTATAAAGGCCACCAGAATAAAATAGATCCAATTTCTAAAGGCAGCCAAAAAGCCAATACAGAAGCCAAATGGGAAGCTCAACACCCCTACAACTCCCCTACCACAGAGGGCTAGTACTTGGACTTCAGTGAATTCTTTCTGGTATACATATCCAAAGAATAGGACGATTACCAGCACCTTCCTTTACAAAGGGAGGATGGTTCCTTCAACAGGAAAAATTTATTATTCCTCCCTCCCAAGCACACAATATCTTCTCTTACCTCCACAATAGCCTTCATGTTGGCTTCAGGCCTCCTTATACCCTTCTTTCTCTGCTCCTTTCTCACCCACGACTATCTTCCCCTTTAAAACAGATAACCCAGTCTTGCACAATCTGCACTCAGGCCTCACCCGAGGAGGACATAACCTCCCCCGACTACTTTTCCCACATGTCAGGCCCATGGCCAATTTTCTGGACAAGACTAGCAGATTTATTTCACCCACATGCCCCCCTGTTAGAAAATATAGAGTTATTTTAGTTTAGGTCAATACCTTTTCAGGGTGAGTTGAAGACTTCACCACAGGCAAAAAAAAAAAAAAAAATGAAGTCATCTCCACCCTCCTCCACCACATTATTCCTACATTCAGCTTCCCTGACTCCATTCAGTGACAATGGTCCAGGTTTCATTAGCCAGATCACCTTCCAAACCTCACAAGCCCTAGGAGTCCAATGGCACTTGCATATGTCTTACAGGCCCCAATCATCAGGAAAAGTAGAATGAATGAACAACATTCTTAAACAACATCTCACCAAATTAGCATTCCAACACAAACAAGATTGGATTAAACTCCTCCCCATTGCTTTACTCTGCATTTGCTCTACCCTTTGCAAACCCTGTTTTTACAGCCATTTTGAATTAATGTATGGCAGAACTATCATTCTAGGCTCTGGACCTCCTCCTGACTTCATCATAGGAAACTATTTTATCATACTGCAGGAAACCAGGGACAAACTTAGAACAATAATAAACCAGCTCCTACCCCAACCCTCAGCAGAAAATGTCAGGGGCCAATTGACAGGACATTAAGTTTTCCTCAAATCTCCATTGCCTCACTTGACACTATCCTCTCACTGGATACCATTCTCTATAGCACTCCCACAGCCATTCGCCTCTTGGACTCCCCAGTCTGAATCCACTGATCCTGAATAAAGCTGTGTCCTACAGAAAAACTTCCAACACTGGAAGACCCCCACTGGAAATCACAAGTACTATGCTCCACCACCTTCAAACTCACCAGGATCCCCCAAAAGTCCACTTCCATATAAATGTGTAACATTCCTCCCCACTTCTTCCCATTTCTCCATAACTTCACTTGAGGTACTTGGCTACACTCACATGTTCAAAGCTGGAATGACCTCTTTGAAGTCTAGAGAACTGTGGCTACAAGGCACCTTCCAAGACTCCCCCCACTAAGGAAATCCAGCTTTTCCTCTTCTTACTCCTTTTCCTTCTGGCTACTCTTCCTGTTAATCCTGGATGTTCTCCCATCCCCATCAACCCTGAATGAATGCACAGGTTGTCTTACCACCCAAACCTTTTATCTCTATAAACACCTTATTAACCCCCATTTCCACATCAACTATGGTTGATTCTTACTTCATACCCCCTCTTTCACTAGTCACACTTACATGCCAGCACAATGCTATGATGTTACCAAAGCCTCTGAATATTCTTGTGGAAGAAAGAAGTACTGGACTAGCAAAATAAGAGGGACTGCATGACCCAGAGGCAGAGTTGAAACTACTGTCTGCTGGACTTCATGAATATAGAATTATCAGATGGATGAGTCCAGGATGTAGAATGTCAGCAAGAAACAGGACAACTCATTAAAAACTCCTCTCTTCTAGCACAACCTCTCTACCTTATAAAGAGTTAGGCTTTACTGTCCTGTAAGACCTTTAACAACACTCCATTATTTCCCAGCTTTTAAACACCTCCTTCTCAGCTGCCCCTAATTCTTCCTCTCTCCTTGCCCCTTCAGGATGCTGGATGTGCCTTTCCTTATACCAACATCTTTTCAATCCTATACCCAAACAGATACATATAACTCTTCCATTCCAGAAGAAAATAACCCAGCTCTGTTAAGCCCAATAACTACAGGCTTTCCACCCCTAGCCTTCCAAAATTTAAGCTGCTTCAATCTCACTGGTACAGAAGACTCTGTGGGCTTTATAAAACCTGATCTCTGTTCCTCAACTGAAATTTTCCCTTGTCTAACTCCTCCTGTGCACTTCTTGGAATACTTTTCCTTTGCAACTGCTCCATCTATTGGTGCCTGCATGCTAATCACTCTTGTCTTTGCACCCAAGTTTTCCTCACTCCCAAGTCTCTTTTGTAAATGACTCCTCCCTAACTCAGGCCCTGATGCTCCTGAACCTCCTACTCCCAGACAAAAAAGAGTCTTCTTCCTCTCAGTAATCCTTGAAACAAGCATAGTGATGGGACTTGGCACAGGCATTGCTGGCATCAGTATATCAACTCACTATATTTTTGTTATTAACATGATGATTTATTTCAATTATGTGACATATTAATATAATTATGCACATATAATTATGTATCACATTATACATATCACATTATATATATATATAGTTATATATTACATACTGTATTGGTGCTGGGATAATAAGCAATTTAAGTGTAAATACTTCATATTGAAGACTAAAGCGATAATACGTGCATTTTATATAACAATAATCTGGACAGTGCCATATATAAAATATCCTGATGAGCTGATTGAAACATTTTGTAATGGTTAAATAGTTGTAGCAGTGGAAGTGGGGTGGATACTATCAAGAGAGTGAAAAATACGGGACATTTCAGTTGGAAATATCCACTGTCTTTTGGAGAATTTAAGCCAGAAGTCATTCCTGGAACCAAATCAGATCCATGGGGTGTCAATACCCAGAGGGCAGTTAACAAAATGGAAATAGAGATTGGGGCACAGGGAGAGAGAGTTGAGCAATCCATGAGCTCAGGACATGCCTCCTTATAGTGGTGACTGAGCAGGAGTAGCTTAGAAGCAGACAAGCAGATCATAATGGGAGCCCATGAAAAAGAGTAACCAGTAGCTAATTAAATTAGCTTTCTCTTCTTTCTCTCCTGTCTCAGAGGAAGGATTGTTCTCTGTTTTCAAGGGCTTCACATGGATTCTTCCTCCTCTGGGACATTGCTTTCTGTCTGTTGCCATCTTTTTGTACCAACTCACTTTTACCACCAACTCTCTCTAGAGCTCAACCAAGATATGGAAAAATTTCAGTCCAAAAATTTCAGACCAAATTTCTGCCTCATCTGATTTATTAACCAGGTAGTCACCTGAAAAACAATTGCTCATATCCTCTCCCTACTCAGATATCAACCAGTTCAGAGTGAAGACCAAGGAATGTTCCTGTGAACAAATACTACCTCCTTCCCCTTCTCTCTTTTTTTCTTTTATAGGCAGCCCATGACGACCCTCAATTCACAGGAAGCAGTCAAAAAGACACCATGCCCATCACTCCATAAATTTACAATAGACGACAAAGGCCAGGATTATATGGCAGAGCCCAAAGCCCCACAAAATAGAACAGAGCACAAAAGCCCAGCCAAGTACACAAGTCCCACCTAGAAAGAGATGAGTGCAAAAACCTGGAAACCTTGGACTTTTATATTTCCATCCTGCCTTACCCCTCACACTGACTTCCTTTTTGACCTCAGCCCACTCTCACCCAAGTGAAATAAGAGGCCTACCTGCCCATACTGTACCTAGGCTCCATTTCCTTTTTTTCATGTCTCAGAAGAACTTATCATTTCCTTTTCTTTCATGTCTCAGAAGAACCTCTTAGTTACTGTAATTTTTTTCACTTCCAGGAGCCTTGTGGTTGAGTTCCTGAGGTTTTCTTAATATAAAATCATATCATCAGCAAATAGCTAGTGTTTGACCTCCTCTTTCTCCATTTGAATATCTTTGATATACTTCTGTTGTCTGATTTCATTGGCTATAAATACCAGCACTATGTTGAATATTAGTGGTTATAGTGAACATCCTTATCTGGTTCTAGTTCTAAGTGGAAATTCTTTAAGTTTTACTCCATTCAATATAATATTTGCTGTATGTATGTTGTAGATGGCCTCTATCAGTGTAAGAAAGGTCTCATTAAGGCCTATTTTCTTACATGTTTTTGTGAGAAAAGATGCTGAATTTTGTTGAATGCTTTCTCTGCATCTATTGAGTTGGTCATATGGTCTTTGGTTCTGCCCATATTTGTATGGTGAATTACTTATATGGATTTATGTGTGTTTGAACTCACCTTGCCTCCCTAGGATACAGCCTGCCTCATCCTGATATTTTTTTATTATGTAGATGTAGTCTGTTTGTTAAAATTTTAATGAATATTTTTGTTTCAATATTCACTAAGAACACTGGTCTACAGTTCTGCTTTGCCTTTTTTTCTTTTTGTAGGGTCATAGAACTTCTGGGGAGGGTTCCTTTCTTCTCTATATTGTGAAATAGGTTCTAAAATATAGATACAAGATCCTCTTTGTTTGATAGAATTTTGGTGTGAAACCATCAGTTGCAGGATTTGTCTTATTTGACAACTTTATTTTATTTTATTTTTTTTTTTATTGAGTCATAGCTGTGTACAATAATTCAGTCATGGGGTACAGTGTG
>CAUYRH010178953.1:0-12557 GCA_963574655.1 Perodicticus potto
GGAAAAAATGATTCTGTGTTTTGTATGGAACCAAAAAATTCCCATCTAGCTAAGGCAGTTCTTAGTAATAAAAAGAAAGCCAGCAGCATCACCATACCAGATTTTAGGCTGTATTACAAGGCCATAGTGGTCAAGACAGCATGGTACTGGCACAAAAATAGAGACATAGACATTCGATTTATGCTTTTTCACTCTACATACTGGAGAGCTACATGCTTGTGTACAATTATATTTAACATTTATAATAATATTTAACATACAGTACATTTAAAACACAATAAAAATAACATTTACACAGTCACCGTTATATGTTTAGTGCAATGTTAAATGTCATTCAAGAGAGAGTAAGAGTTAGAAACCATGTTCTCTGTCCCTAACTCCAGGTTAGGCTTTTTTGAAAGAAGCACCATGTCTGGAATGAAACCAGTGATTTCATCTAGTATGTGATGGTTAGCTTATGCTATGATCTGAATATTTATATCCTCCCTCAAATTCATACATTGAAATAGAATCTCTAATGTGGTGATATTAAGATATGGAATCTTCAGGAGGTGATTAGGTCATGAGAGCCCTGCTCTCACTAATTGGATTAGTGACTTTAAGAAAGAGGCCCTGGAGAGCTCGTTTGTCTGTTCTAGAATGTGAAGATACAATGACAAGGCACCATCTATGAAGTGAGAGAGTCCTCTTCAGACATCAGATCTCTTGGCACCTGGATCTTGGAATTCTAAATCTCCAGAACTGTGAATAAAAATTTTCTGTTGTTTATAAACTATCCAGCCTAAGGTATTTTGTTATTGACACAAATGAACTAAGGAAGCCTATACCTGGAATAATATTTTTACTTGTGATTGTCACACTAAGAGTCATCCAGAGGCTTGAACTGTATATGCATAAAAAAGAGGACATGAGTGAGTGAGATTTATCATGAGCATGTGTGGAAGAAGGATTGTACTTTTTTACATGATAGAGGATAAAACCAGGACCAAAGAGTGGGTAAGAATTACATATTGAGGCTCAACGCCTCTGGCTCAAGCAGCTAAGGTGCCAGCCATGTACACCTGAGCTGGCGATTTTGAATCCAGCCCGGGTCCACCAAACAACAATGATGGCT
Organism: Perodicticus potto; assembly: GCA_963574655.1. NCBI lineage: Eukaryota > Metazoa > Chordata > Mammalia > Primates > Lorisidae > Perodicticus > Perodicticus potto. Next base: position 1,115 of record CAUYRH010178953.1, read on the forward strand.
GCAACCAAAAAATGGCCAGGCATTGTGGTGCTATAGTCCCAGCTACTTGGGAAGCTGAGGCAGGAGACTTGCTTGAGCCCAGGAGTTGGAGGTTGCTGTGAGCTGTGATGCCACAGCGCTCTATCCAGGGTGACAGCTTGAGGCTCTGTCTCAAAAAAAAAGAATATGTTTTTTCATATTGTATCTCTGTTGAGGAGAGTTAATCATACTCTTCAGCTGATGGCCCACTGATATCATTGCTGCTTTCGAGAACCACGTCTGTAATCCTTAGCACTCTCGGAGGCTGTAGAGGGTGGATTGCTTGAGCTCACGAGTTCAAGACTAGCCTGAACAAAAAGAGATACCCCCATCTGTACTAAAAATAGAAAAACTGAGGCAAGAGAATTGCTTGAACCCAAGATTTGGAGGTTTCTGTGAGTTCTGATGCCATGACATTCTAGTCAGGGTGATAGCTTGAGACTCTATCTCAAAACAAACAAACAACAACAACAACAACAAAAATACCTGTTTGTTTTTACCTATTTATATTTCTTATCCCTTCAGGAAATCATTTTAATCCTTTAAATCTACTTGTAAAATGTGTTCTGTTGTTTTGTACTTATATATTTTTGATTTACATAAGTGGTATTTTAATCTGCATCTCATTCAATTTATTTTCTCTTCTCCCTTCATATGTCTTTTAAATTCTATCTAATTTGCTATGTGTATATCTATTTTGTTATTTCTAAATGCTTTATAATCCCCATAATATACACCTACCACATTTTACCGATCAAATACCCCAGTAATGAGTATCATGATCGCATCAACTCCCTGCCACCATAAACAACATTGAGGTGAATAGCTCTGGATGTGTCATGCTTCATAATTTTATGAGCATGTATATTCTGTAAAACATTGTGTAGACACACTTCACTTGACTAAATAGCTCCATGTTGCTCTATAGAATGGGTCGTTCCATCAACAGTGCATGAGGGCCTCTCTCTCCTCCTCTCTCTATGTTATCTCCTCTCCTCTCTTCCCCATTTCTCTTTCTCTCTCTCTCTCTCTCTTCTCTCCTCCTTAATGCTGCTCTGCAGCATCCCCCACCAATAAAGACCTTTCGAACAAGCAAAAAAAAAAAAAAAAAAAAAACACAGTGCATGAGGGATCTTGAAGCCCAGGGATTAGCAAACATTTTCTGTAAAGGACAAGATAGTAAATATTTTAGACTTTGTAGGCCGCATAGAGTCTTTGTCATGCCTCTTCCTCCTCCTCCTTTTCCTTCTCTTCATCTTTCTCCTTCTCTATCCTACTGCCTCTTTTAATCACTCATCAACAATGTAAAAACCATTCTTATCATGTGAACTGTACAAAAATAGACCAAGGATTTCATTTAGCACTTGGGCCACCCAGAGGCCTGATTTAGCCCCATTTACCTGCCAACATGTGGCAAATGAGTCACTTCATCAATTTTGGCCAATGTAATGACTAGAAAGTGAGTGCTCACTGTTTTAAGTTCCATTTCTCTAATTATTAATTAGTTAGACTGTGTTTTCAATTATTTGTTAATATTTGGGTTTCCTCATCAGTAACCTTCCTATTGGAATAATTTACTAATTTTTTTATTATGACTTCTATATTTTTTCATCATTGATTTTTAGTAGCTCCTTACATATTGGATACAAATTCATTATCAGTTTTGGGCCCTTTAAATATCCTTTTCCAATCATCTATCTGCTCATTAACATTATTCATGGTATCTTTCATTAAACAGAAATATATTTTGATTTAAAAAAAATAACTTTCTAATAGTCCAAGCTATGAACAGATGGAGTGAGCCACCAAAACAGATAGTGAGTTACTGAACACTGAAGTGTTTCTTCAAAGGCTGATTGGCCATTTGGCATCAATGCTGTATTGTAGTTTCAAATACTGAGTGGGTGTATAGAGAAGACCATCAAGGTCTCTTTCAACCCTGAATTTATTTGGTATGTATGAAGCAGTTTGAGAGAAATATTTGGAAATCACATAATTTGGGTAGTAGAAGGGATATTAGTGGTTTATCTGATACAAACTTCTCATTTTCTGTGATAAGAAACAGAGGCCAGGGTGGCTCCTGTGGCTCAGTGAGTGGGGCGCTGGCTCCATATACCGAGGGTGGTGGGTTCAAACCCAGCCCGGGCCAAACTGTGACAAAAAAAATAGCCAGGAGTTGTGGCAGGCACCTGTGGTCCCAGCTGCTCGGGAAGCTGAGGCAGGAGAATTGCCTAAGCCCAGGAGCTGGAGGTTGCTGTGAACTGTGACACCACGGCACTCTACCAAGAGCGACAAAGTGAGACTCTGTCTCTAAAAAAAAAAAAAAAAGAAAGAAAGAAAGAAAAAGAAAAGAGAAACAAAGGCCAGAACAGGGGAAGTGCTTGCTTAAATTTTCCTCAGGTACTATTGGTAGCAGAGGCTGGACCAGAATTTCCTGTTTCACAGTCCACTGTGCTTTCCATTACCTCAAGATAAATTCTAAATTTAACGGTTCAACAGTAAACACTCTAAGTGGTTCTAGGGGGTGGGAGGATGTCACTGAGGTAGAAGAAATATGCAGGGAAAAGCATCTACAAATTTATTTAGGGTTGATTGGTTTATAGGATATATTAACACTACTTTTATAATTATCTGTAATCTATCTCATTGTCCACATTTTTCCCTCCCCCAAATTATTATGTAGGTTGTAGCTTTCCAAAGCACCCAGGGCACAAATTGTACTGTCTTTTCCCTCTAACACCAGATGCTACAGACTACTGTGCCTTTTCAGCTAAGCTAGAACTACGTAATGAACTAAAACATTGCAGAATTCTTAACATCATGCATACTAGAGAGCCATTAGCTGCCATTGTTTGATATGTGCAAATCAAAAATTTTGTCTTGTCCCACAGTGTTTGGCAACAAAGCCTTTCAAGATCTGTGCACCATTATCCACTCTAGTGGAAAAGCTTGTGAGAAAACATTTAGTTGTTTAAAGCCTGTATCGCCCTAGGTAAAATCAGCTTATTTCAGTGGAGTCTTGTTTAGATCTACCCTGGTACTATTAAAAAAATTGTTTGTTGGCTCGGTGTGTTGGCTCAACCTGTAATCCTAGCACTCTAGGAGGCTGAGGCAGGCGGATCTCCTGAGTTCAGGAGTTTGAGACAAGTCTGGAAACCCTGTCTCCACTGGAGGAAAAAAAAAAAAAAGACAGGAAACAAACAAACAAACAAACAAAAAACCAACTATCATGCTGTCCTGGCAAATGCCTATAGTCCCAGCAACTTGCAAGTCTGAGGCAGGATAAACACTTGAGCAAAAGATTGTGAGGTTGTTGTGAGCTATGATGCCACAGTATTCTACCCAGGGTGACAGAGTGAGACTCGGTGTTAAATTTAAAAAGTTTATTTATACAAGTTTTATTCTCCTACCATGGATGTCAGGCTTTTGGGTGTTTGAACATTGGTAGATCACAAAACAAGATTGTGTGACCCTTTGAGCAAGGCTATATCAGCACCCAACAACTCTTACACTGTTCAATGCTTATATACAAATTTCTAGCATTAGAGAATTTTATATTGGTGGAGGGAGGAGCAGAGGGTCAACAGGCTGGGAAAATGGTTTGTAATATTTTAAAGCAGCCAGGATTTGAGTAATATTTATAGGCATACATATATGGTAAGAGTTTAGTTAAGATGTCCTAGGAGGTTCTTACCTCAATAGGATTATTTTCAGAACTAACTTGTTTCCTTTTCTGGGAAGCACAGTGGGAGATTTCACAGATTTCTCCCAGTCCTTTTCCATACTTCACAACTAAGTGGAAGGGTACAAAGGCTACTTCCATAAACTTTGCTCTGCTGAAATTAATTTTTCTGACCCACTTCCCTCTGTGGTATGTTCAGCAGTCCTGTGTAATAACCTCTTCTTGATGCATCTTGAGTACTTTCGCAGTCCTGACAAGATATCCAGGTGTTGTAAAAGTTCAGAGTGACAAAAAACAATTCTTTACACCATGTGTCCTCATTTCCACTGTTGTCTATCTTTGAGTTAAACTAGTGTCTATGTTGAAGCTAGTTTATTGCCTTTTGCCTGGGAATACTGAGCATTGTTCTGGGAGTGAATTGCTTTCTTCCTCACCCCTTTCCCTTGCACTATACCTGCTTTAATTATACTCTTTGTCTTTTCTGTGTGGCCTAAGGACACAATTTAAACGCCCTGCTTATTTTTCTGCAACTCAAAATATATTCCTTGCTTGCATGGGGAGGAAACAAAAGAATAAAGGTAGAAGAAGAAGTATGTATGTCATCATTGTATCTTCCTCAGGCAACAAATGACCTATTTGAGAAGTTCTAGCTGTAAGGAAATACAGAAGAGCACATGGGCATCTCCTTTCAGTGATGGTGCATTGCTAACTCAGTTCCAAGCATTTTCTAGAAGCCAAAAGAGCTAATAAGGGGCCAGAAGTCTCCATGGTATGGTACATTTAATTAATACATTAATTTTCCTATGCTTAAGTAAATAAACCCTTCGTAGTGGCTCAAGCCATTTCCTCTGCCACCCACGATTGACCTAAAGCACCTCACTCGATTCTCCTTGAGGAAAGAAGGTACTAACTTCTCACGGTCCGCATACTCTCTTTTAGGTTTCCAGCCTCCTCCTCTAGCTCATCACAAGGATGGATGTAGCCTAGATAAATATGGAGATGGTGACTAGGGCTACAGTGAACAAGTGCTTAAACAAAGGCAGAATAAGGTACCAAAACATAATATAATTGCTTGCTTATTCTATATGAATTGAGTAAATTGTTAATTAGGTGAGTAATAAAATCTTAGTCTTTCAAACATGACTTCTGCAGGTTATTTCTCAAGATACTTTCCCATAATGTCCTTAAAGAGAAACTGGGGGTGGGAAGATGACACCTTTGTTGAGGTACAGTGTGTGATGAATAGACATCTTGAACAAGACACAGGTAATTCCTATCATCTATGGTGAGGTATTCAATTTGTATAATAAACTGTCAAAGATATGGTCTTTCCTAATCACCCCTAGTAAAAATGCTATTCTTTTGACAGTTCACATTGATTTCATCATTCTCAAGCTCAGATTAAAATACTATGTCTTACTACTGGACAATTTCTCACCAATAGAACTACTGAGTACCTGGACACTCATATTGTTTTGCACTGTCATTCATGGGTATGAAGGCAGATCTTTCCATATTGCAAAGGGTAAGCAAATTAGAAGATCAAAAGAGTGGACTGGAGATAGCTCCTTAGCAGTCACTTGCAGTGTGACTGGGGAGGGAGGACTCCAAGTACCTCTGGCTAGAGTGTCCTGCCCAGAAAAGCACTGTGAGGACACAGGGAAACTGTAGGCAACTCCAAGAGTCAAGGAGGAGGTCAGAAGAAGTAGAAGACCAGCACAGAAGGTGAGTGCCTAGGTGTGGGCAGAGGCCAGCTGGCCCTCCAACGGAGGGTTAGAAACAGGAAAGGCAGGCAGCGCCTCTGGCTCAGCGATTAGGGTGCCGGCCCCATATACCGAGGGTGGTGGGTTCAAACCCAGCCCTGGCCAAACTGCATCAAAAATTAGCCGGGTGCTGTGGCGGGCACCTGTGGTCCCAGCTACTTGGGAGGCTGAGGCAAGAGAATCCCCTAAGCCCAAGATCTAGAGGTTGCTGTGAGCTGTGACTCCGCAGCACTCTACTGAGGGCGATAGAGTGAGACTCTGTCTCTACAAAAAAAAAAACCAAAAACCCTACCAAAAAGAAAAAAAGAAGAAGAAGAAAGAAACAGGAAAGGCCTGGCCTAAAGTTTTTTTGGACTTGGGTGCTTCCCAGAGCTGCCTTGGAATGGCTTAAGTGAGCAAGTAAACTTGAACAGCACCTGGCAGCCGGGATTGAACCACCAGACTGGGTGGCACTCTCAACAGTTTGGCTGCTAACAAGGTGCCACCATTGTGGGAGGTTCACCCACGAGGAACAGCCTACGGGGTCCTAGTATGTGGCCAACTCTGGCATGCCTGTTCAGCTCTGGCAGCCACCTTTGCAGTGAGTTGGGTGACTCCTACTCCCCCAGGAAAGCTACCTTGTGGCCAAGGGCCACTGTTCAGGTCAAAGCATGTCTCCTAAGTAGTCTGACAGGTTCCCAACCTAGGGGGTTGAATGTTAGTGAAGTGACCAAGTCCCAACTGACGGCAAATAAGTCAGGAAGACAAGATCAGGTCTCCTCAGCAACTAGATAATGGCTTCCAGCCCCCATCTTTTCTTTTCTTTTCTTTTCTTTCTTTCTTTTTTTTTTTTTTTTTGGAGACATTGTCTCACTTCGTCTCCCTTGGTAGAGTGCCATGGCATCATAGCTCACAGCAACCTCAAATTTTTGAGTTCAAGAGATCCTCTTTCTTGAGCCTCCCCCTAAGCTGAGACTACAGGTACCCACCACAATACTTGGCTACTTTTAGAGACAGGGTCTCACTCTTCCTTTAGCTGGTCTTAAACTCATGAGCTCAAGTGATCCACCTGCCTCAACATCCCAGAGTGCTAGCATTATAGGCACGAGCCACCGCACCCAGTCTCTAGCCCCCATCTCACAAAGCAGAATCAGGATGGGTGTATTGTCTTCTAACTCCAGAGCGCCACCTGGTGTCCAGGAAATATATTGCATTTACATGCTTTTTTCTTCTTTTTTTCTATCTTCTTGGAAAACCAACAGGTGTCCAAGTAATATTTTTTTCTAAGTATTTTTGTATGTTTTGTGGGGTTTTTTGTATTTTTATTTTTTATTTTTACTTTCTTCACTAGCAGGGGCTCCATTTTTGCTATGATTATTCTGCCCCTTTGATTCATTATTTTCTTTTCTAGTTCTCTCTTTTCTTTTCTCTTGTTGTAGATATTGGTCTACTTTTCTCATCTTTCCCACATAAATTTCCCAAATAACAACTAACATATCCCTTTTTTATATCTTACCTGATTTTATTTTTAATTTTCTTTATTTTTGTTATAATTATTATAATAGCTTACTTTTTTATTTTCCCCTTTTTCTGGGGGTGTTTTCCCTTGCCAGCAATAGGGTCTTCTGTCCCCATTCTGCCTGAAGAAACCTACAGATTTAATACAATCCCCATTAAAATACCAACAACATAATTTGAAGAACTGGAAAAAACAGTTCTTTATTTTGTATGGAACCCAGAAAAAGCCCTTATAACCAAGGCAATTCTTAGTAATAAATTCAAAGCCAAAGGCATTACTCTACCATACTTCATATTATATTATGATCCCACAGTTATCAAACCAGAGTGATATTGGCACAAAAATAGAGACATAGACATATGGAACAAAATAGTAAACCAAGAGATAAAATCAGTCTCTTATCACCACCTGATCTTCGACAAACCAAACAAAAGTATGCACTGAGGAAAACAATCCCTATTCAATTATTGGTGCTAGGAGAACTGGATAACTACATGTAAAATATTGCAACTGGACCTGCACCTTCCCCCACTTACAAAAATCACTGACTCAAGATGGATAAAAGATTTAAATCTAAGACATGAAATGATAAAAATCCTAGAAGAAAATGTGGGGAAAACTCTTAAGCATGTTGACCTGAGGAAAGACTTTATGACAAAGACTTCAGCAGCCATCACAACAATAAAAATAAACAGATGGACTTAATTAAGCTGAAAAGCTTCTGCACAGCTAAGGACACAATTAAAGCAAATAGACAACCTTTAAAATGGGAAAAGATATGTGTATGACATGAATCTGACAAAGGGTTGATAGCTAGAATCTATTGAGAACTCAAATTGATCAACCAAAAAGAATGAATAGTCCCTTCTATCACTGGACAAGAGATATGTACACAGCCCTCTCTGAAGAAGACAGGCAAATGTGTAGCAAATATATGAAGAAATGCTCATCGTCCCTAATCACCAGAGAAATGCAAATCAAAACCACCCTAAGACATCACCCATCCCCAGTGAGAATAGCCCATATCATAAAGTCTCAAAGCTGCAGATACTGGTGTGGATGTGGAGAGAATGGAACACTTTTATATTGTTGGTGTGACTGCAAACTGATACAGCATTTTTGTAAAGTAGTATGGAGACTCTTCAATGAACTGAAAAGAGACCTTCCATTTGATCACACAATCCCATCACTAGGCATCTACACAGAAGAAAAGAAATCACTTTATTATAAGAACATTGTTTATGACAGCTCAGTGTACAATCACCAAGATGTAGAAACAACCTAAATGCCCATCATCTCAGGATTGGATTGATAAACTCTGGTATATGTATACCATTTAATATTATTCAGCCATAAAAAGATGGATACTTTATATCTTTTGTATTGACCTGCGTGGAGTTGAAACACATTCTTCCTAGCAAAGTATAACAAAGATGGAAAAGCAGGTCTCCAATGTACTCAATACTCATATGAAGCTAGTAGATGGTCTAATACATGCCCACACAAGAGAAAAACTCAATTCAATTCAAGATGGGGGAGGCAGAAAGAGGAAGAGGGATAGGGAATGGTGTGCTCCCACCTAATGGGCACAATGTAGTGGCCATTGGCACACCTCCTGGGTGTGGGACACAACTACAACAGGGACTCTACCTAACAAATGCAAATATTGTAACCTAATTCTTTGTACCCTCACATTATTCTGAAATTTAAAAAAAATGCATTGTCTGGTGTAGTATTAATTGGTTATTGGGTATTTTGACATAACTCTCATAATTAATAGTCTTTAATCACCTATGGCCCTTTTTTATTCCAAAGAAAATAATTTTTTTTTTCTGACTCCAAGGACAGTAAACAGGCAAATGGTATGAGTTATTGTTGTGGTTTCTTCTCATGGAAACATTAAATAGATTCATGAACAAGCAGGGAAAGTCCATCAAACCTTCCTCTGCTACCTTTCTTTCTGAAGGTAATGCAATCCCCAGATCAGGCTTTATCAGTGGTTAAAAACTGAAGTTGAAAATAAAACTGAAGTTGAAAATCTTTATTGGATATTTTCTGGTAAGAACCATAAAGATGATGGTTTTCTTCCCTTTTGTGAAATCCAAATGAAGCCTTAAAACCAAATTCTCTCCCTTTCTATTTCAATGAGCTAATGATCCTGTGCTTGGTATTTGTTAATTCTGAGGTCCAAATTTCCACTGACCACAGGCTGGACTTCAGTCAACAGATATTATCCTGCAATGCAGCACACATTGCTATCTGCTCACTGTGGAGAAAAAGAAAACCACAAATATTTTACTGAGCCAGATCACATGTGCTTAAGATATTCAAGGTTACAAAAAGCTAAGTGACATATACTCTCAGGTACTTGGCAGCGTAATCAAGGCAGTATAAATCAACAAATATTGATTGAGTGCTCATGTGTCTAGCATTGTAATCATGGTTTTCCTTCACACAATACTTGATATAACCAGAAAAGATATAAGAGATTTTCTGAGCACAATTTCTTCTTCTTTAGCATTCCTTCCTCAAGCCGGTCAGTTTTTCTTTATTAGAGCCTTTCCTTTAGTCTCAATAAATGTTAGTTATCAGATTGTTTGAGAGTAATCAAGAGGCTCCAGATATGGCAAGTAGAGAAAACATCTTAGCTGTGGGTGGTGCAAAACAAGTCAGAATTGGATTTGGGATAAATATATGGGAGTAAGAGAAAGTGGTATTAATAGTTTGAGGTAGAAGATGTACATTAAATGGAAAGGGAGAGAAGGAAGAGGCCACCTCTATTTTCTCTATTGCTTAATTTTAATAAAATTTTGTCTTTCATATGGAGTAGGAAAACTCTATATATATAAGTTGATGTGATAGCTTAAGGAGTGTAAACCTCCAGACACAGAAGCACCTCCAGTTATGTCCAAGTTGAGGCAAAAAAATTACATTTCACTGTTGACTTCTTGTTTGACAATCCACACTGATGCTTTCCTCTTGTAGCATAGATAAAATGGAAAAGTTCACAATCTAGTAAATATGTTAGTTTGGGGGACGTGGATGCTAAATATTTGTGCTCAGAGGCACAAATAACAAAAACATTCGTAGCAAAATGATTGTATGCCCTCAACTAGTCTATCCCTTTTGCTTTTCTCTCCTTCGGATAAGTCTGAATAAGTTGGAATTCTGAAATTGCATGCAGATTTTAAAGACACTGATGCATAATTCAATAGTAACTCACATTGTTTTTAAACATCAAGATTTTGCTACTAATTTTCTTCCAAGAGAATTCATTTCCACATTTGCTATTCACAGAGAAGGCACAAAGTGGTCTTTTTGTAGTGATTTTCATAAGGAAATAATAGACAACATTAAGGAGAAACATTCTTTTATGAGTTTTATTTGTATTATCCTATCTATTTGCCTAAACTCTAACAATTGAGGGACACCAGAAAAGAAATTTGCTGGTGTAAGATAAATATGATATATAGAGAGGAATTTTCACCCTGAAATATTGTCAGAATTTTAGGAAGTTTGGTAAGTAGAGGTAGATAGTGTCAGAAACAGCAGGCTCATGAGTGTTAAGATTACCTCATACTAGACAAGGTATTCAAGTATTTCATAACAGCATGTGACCACCTTCTGGGATGATATTACACTGACAGAGAGTTTGTTACTTCTTGTGAGTTGGTAAGTAGAGCAGCAATACTGTAGTAAAAACTTCCACCTTAAATCATTCAAAGTGGCTTGAAAGCATGCACTGAATCATTTTAATACGTGAGATATAATCATAACTTTCTTTTTTTAAAAAAAGTAATGTTACCTACTTCTCTAATTATTCACTCAATGCTTTACTCATATTTCTATATAATTGAGCCTAATTATTCTTTAATCTCAAAAGAATTAATCTTTATATGCTACAATGACTATTTTTGATGTTTCTATGAAAGTGCCTGAATAATAATGATTGCACTTTTTAAGATTTTTTTGTCCATGTTTTACATTCCAAAACTGCCATTTGTAGTCATTTGTATTCTAATTTTATAACATGAAGTACTCAGGAGAATAATCCCTTAGGAACACTATGCAATAAGGATGTTAAAAGTCATTTTTATCCTATTTATTCTTATAGTTTCTGTAAGAAAATGCTTTTTGTGCAGAAATAACCAGGATAGCTTAGAAATATGAATACCTAGATAGATCCCCAGTGTCTTCATTATTTGCATTGTTTGGTAACCATATTCTAATAGCTGATAAATTAAGGCTGGTGTTCTTAGAGTAAGAGTGATAGCCTCAAGGTTTAACTTTCAACACCTTAAAATTAAAAACACTCAAAGGAATTAGGAAACATGTATTGAGCAATTACTGTAAGAGAGATACAAAGGATGGGTATATTTAGTAATGAGGAAGCAAGAAAAAGTTTTTTGAATTTGGAATGAACAGTACAAATGGAAAGGAAAGAGTGCAGGATGTGTTGTAGTTGAAATAGAGGAAGGCTTT
>CAUYRH010178955.1:0-10148 GCA_963574655.1 Perodicticus potto
GGGAGGCTGAGGCAAGAGGATTGCTTAAGCCCAAGGGTTGGAGGTTTCTGTGAGTTGTGACTCCACGGCACTCTACCAAGGGTGACATAGACTCTGTCTCAACAAAAAAGAAAAGAGAAAGAAAAAAATAAAAGAAAAAGAAAAGTATCTTTACTTCTAGATATGTGTATATGATGAAATTACAATTAAAATACAAAAATATCTTTTAAGGTCGGTGAGTGGAATCTCAGGCTGGATCTTCCAATCTGCTGCTGTCCGTGTTCTGGGGGTCCAGGGCTTGGTGGCACTGGACATGGGCACATTCATGAAACGTGGGAAAGTGGTGCTGGTCCTGGCCGGACCCTACACTGGATGCAAAGCTGTCATCATGAAGAAACGTGATGGTGGCACCTCGGACCACACCTACAGCCATGCTCTGGTGGCTGGAATTGACTGCTATCCCCGCAAAGTGACGGCTGCCATGGGCAGGAAGAAGATTGCCAAGCGATCAAAGATCAAGTCTTTTGTAAAAGTTTATAACTATAATCACCTCATGCCCACAAGGTACTCTGTGTTCACCCCCTTGGATAAAATTGTCATCAACGAAGATGTCTTCAGAGACCCTGCTCTTAAACGGAAGACCTGATGGGAAGCCAAGGTCAAGTTTGAAGAGAGGTACAAGATGGGCAAGGATAAATGGTTCTTCCAGAAACTGCGGTTTTAGGTGTTTTATGTTTCAGTTATTAAAAAATATTTTTTAAAATGTCTTTTAGAATTTCTGGGAAAAAAAAACAAACATTTCTGATAATTCTTGGATATCAAAACTCAAAGTACTAGACTTGGTGAGAGCATTGGCCAGAGACCCTGGAGCTAGGACCTTATGTCTTACTTACATTATACATCATTTTGAAGTTAACTTACGTGGTTCCAGAAGACTTCATTGGCTTTAAAAATCATCTGAGTCTTTTTTTTTTTTTTTGCAGTTTTTGGCCGGGGTTGGGTTTGAACCTGCCACCTCCGGCATATGGGGCTGGTGCCCTACTCTTTTGAGCCACAGGCGCCACCCCATCTGAGTCTTTTTATAAAAGCTGGATAGTCCCTTAACAGGAAGTACAACTTTCATAATTCGGGCTGAGATTTAGAATACAGGGACCTGAATACAGAAGCAATGCTTTGCTTTACATTCATGCTAAAGCAGTTGGTAAAATAGAAAGAACCTTGACTTGGGGACAGGTTTTCCATGAGGAGAAAGAGAGGTTCCAAGGATATTGGGTGCATAAGCTCAGGATTGAGTCCTGCCATGGCAAAACTTGATCAGGAATAAGAAAATTCTTTGCTACATCAGTAAGCAACATCACAGGAAATGCCCTAAGTATAAATGGTTTACGTTACTGTACGGTTTTATTAGAGGTCATTTCAGAGCCAACCAGAGTCAGGATTCAGCATTTACCTCCCGATCCCTCACCCCTGGAGTCCCCGAACACCTACCTCATTTACAATGTATTTTTCTGCTACTTTGGCCAAATAGAAATAGGCTCCTTCCACCCAAATTCCAAGTTTGTATTTGTCTTTGTGCCCAGTGCTTCAGGCACTTTCCAGAAGCTGTTCTTTAAGTCCCAATCCAGTGGCTCTATTTTTAGTAACTGGGTTCTGTCTGCTTGCTGGGAGTCTTGGTGGTGAACACGTCTGCTGAGAATGTGGTTCCCCCTAAAAACAGCCTTCCCTTCCCTGCAGCATTCTGAGGAGTTAGGAGTACGGAGGGGCTGGTTCTCCCTGCCCTGTCCTGTCTAAGCACTGAAGTCCCAGCGTGGACCTCTTCCCACCCCCGGCGCATCATCCCTGGGCAGGGAGCACAGCATCCTGTCTCATGCTCTGGTCACAGAAGGTGACAGTGGAGAGGTGAGCGGTGAGGACGTGACAAGTAGGGTGCTGGTACTTGATGCTTTCCCATCCCTCACACCCCCCCGAGTGATACGAGACTGGACAATCAAAAGTGATGTCTTACTAGGAAAAGGCTGGGGGTCCCTGCCCGCATCCGGCCCATGTCCGTGGCTTCAGAGATGAGACCTTTTGGTTTGGGTTCATTTCCTGAGGCTTCTCCACTTACCTTTCCCTCTACTTTAAAAAAGAAAAAAAATCGGACACACAGTGTAGTCACTAAGATTCCAAATAAAGAAGCTTGGGTTCAATTCTCACCTTTATCATTTATTCACTCCTTGGCCTTGGGCAAGTCTCAACAGTTTTATCTTTTGTAAAAGGGTAATAAAGTCATTTTGCCACAAAAGAATACCCGGAAAGGGCTGAGGATATGATGAACACATAATAAATCGCAGTAATTACAGAATTAGTATTACAGTTTCTGAACTTAAAACTAAAGAATCTTCAAAATGGAAGAAATCTTTCTGTGATAATTTGCCATAAGGTTAAAGTCTGTTTGTACTAACCTCGTATTTTTCTGAGTCCCCACATTCAAGAACTGGGAATTCTGGATATTCATACTTTCTTTTAGAAACAGCAAATACTAATTCACTGACGATGTGGAGAATCCAGTTTGAACCTATAAGAAAAAACAGAGAATAAAAGTTCACTATGGAGTCTTGATATCACAAAGGGAAGTTACTGTAGCATACATATGATAACAATTAAAAACTACAAGCATTCCCTGATGTGTATATTTAGTTTTCCACATTGAAATAACCTGGGCTATGGAAAGAAAATATGATGAAAATAGCATTTACTTATATTAATACAAAATTCAACTTATTTATCAGTTGTCTTCTTTAATAGAGACGATGTTTCTTTTTGAATCTAGAGTATGTTCCTTATAGAACAATGCTATATCACAGAAGTGGCTGTTTATTATGTCACATATTATTTTACCTTCAATTAATAAATATTTTCTGTCAGAATATATAATTTTGATTTTATAAAAACCCAATAACAGGCTCAGCGCCCATAGCACAGTGGTTACGGTGCCGGCCACATACACCGAGGGTGGCGGATTCAAACCCAGCCCTGGCCAGCTAAACAACAATGACAATTGCAACAAAAAATAGGCAGGAGTTGTGGCGGGCATCTGTAGTCCCAGCTACTCAGGAGGCTGAGGCAAGAGAATCACTTAAGCCCAAGAGTTGGAGGTTGCTGTGAGCTGTGACGCCACAGCACTCTACAAAGGGTGACATAGTGAGACTCTGTCTTAAAAAAAATAAATAAATAACAGTTAAGAAAAAATATTAAATGAGGTTGGCTTTCATAAACAACAGTGGAAGGCTGGCGTGGTGGCTCATGCCAGTAATCCTAGCACTCCAGGAGGCCAAGGTGGTGGATTGCCCTGAGCTCACGGGATCCAGACCAGCCTGAGCAAGAGCGAGACCTTGTCTCTAAAAATAGCTGGACATTGTGGCGGGCTCCTGTAGTCCCAGCTACTTGGGAGGCTGAGGCAAGAGAATCGCTTGAGCCCAAGAGTTTGAGGTTGCTGTGAGCTAGGATGCCACAGCACTCTACTGAGGGTGACAAAGTAAAACTCTGTCTCAAAAAAACAAGAAAAAACAAACAACAGTGGAAAGAATCAAAAGTAGGTGAGGTAACGTAAGACAACTGAGATTCTTCATGTCTTGTCCTCCACTGTTGAAAATTTGGTAAAAATAATGAGAGAACTGGAGGACTAATGTTTGGTCCTGAAAAGTAATCTATTACATGGAAATTGAAAGAGTGGCCATGCTCTTGCCTTTTGTACAAAATTAAGATGGAGGCTCGGCGCCTGTGGCTTAACGGGCTAAGGCACCAGCCACGTACACCTGAGCTGGCAGGTTCGAATCCAGCCCGGGCCCGCCAAACAACAATGACGGCTGCAACCAAAAAATGGCCGGGCGTTGTGGCGGGCACCTGTAGTCCCAGCTACTTGGGGGGGAGAGGCAGGAGCCTCGCTTGAGCCCAGGAATTGGAGGTTGCTGTGAGCTGTGATGCCAAAGCACTCTATCCAGGGTGATAGCTTGAGGCTCTGTCTCAAAAAAAAGAAAAAGATGGAGACCTCTGCTACAGTCAGCGCTTGATGCTGACCAATGTGGAGAGGGTGGTTCTCCTTGCCCTTGTGCCCTTGTCCTGGGACTTTCCCCGAGTTCCAGCCCCTCCCACCATCCGTCCCCTTGCACCATCCATCCTCCATCCTGGCCTTTCAGACAGATTTCTTCCCTCATACACTGGAGTTTTAAAATCTAGCAGCTCTGGTTACCAATTTTACAATCCTCCTTTTCTGCTGTCCGACCAGCTTCCAGCAGAGGTGAACTGCTTTCTTCCCACCTTTGTCTCAGACCCTCCCACACCCACTCACTACCAGAAAGGCACTTGTGAGATTTGTTATTTACCACACTTTGGATATGATGCAAGCACAATGTCGTCGCCTCTGGCTTCAAAGGTGTCCAGGGCTTGGAAAGTTTCGAAGGTGCACATGGTGACTGGGTAAGGAATCCCCTGATAGGTGAAAAATAAGGAAGAAAGTGCAGTTTCTTGTGACTTTTCTAATGCTTCATCAATGAACTCAATAAATTTGGACTTTTCAGCCATGGTGGCTCCCTGCTAATGAACCTGTTCTGAGGTTGTCCAGAGGCAGTGATTGCTTTTAATGGAGGTGGAATAAAGGGCTCCTCCCATTCACATGAAAAAGAAATCATTTAATTCCCATCCCCCCTCCCTTTTTGCATAGCCTCCTCTGACAAAAGGCAAACCACAGGTGCAAAACAAGCTGGGGATCATGAAATCTTAGCCCAGGGGTTGATTACATTCTCCACAACTCACACTGTGTACCAAACCTCTTTTTGTAACTGGATATGAAAGAGTGCATTACTGTTTAGGCAACCCACCCAGTGAGACAGAGAATGGAATCTTCTAATGGAAGACATCACTATTAAATATCTAACAAATAGGTATTTAGTCGAGTCAGGCATACAGTTTTCTTATTGGCAATTCACAGAATGAAACTTCAGCACTCTCCTTGGTTGACAGTTTTCCACGCACATCCTACGTGGTATTACAAGGAAGCAATGGGATTGTGAAGTAGTTTGGTGAAGAGGAAAAGAGCCCAGATTTGGAGACAATCCTGGCACCATGCTCAGATCTGTCCTACTGGCTCCATAGAGTCAAACATCAAAAGACCCGAGTTTGAATCTTGGTTCTGCCATTTACTAGTTGTGTTACTCTGAGCTAATAATAATGTACCTCTAACAGTTATGTCTGGAGCTTAACAGAACATAGCTGTTCTTCGGTACCTATTAAACCACGTGTTTGTGTGGATCATAGAAGGGAGAGACTAGGTGAAGACCAGCACGCAGTGCAGTGGTGTCTCCAGTCCTCTGAGCTCCGTTCCCCGCTGGTCAAACTCTCTAGGGCAGAGTCTTTCCCCGCAGCCTCTCTCCCTTTGTCCTTTGGGTGCATCAGCCTACAATTCTCATCTTCCTTGCAGCTCCCTGTTGGCCCTTTAGTAGAACGGAAGCAGAAGTGACATGTGTGACTACTGGGCCATATCCTTAGAACAGGGAGTTGACAGCTCTCCAGTCTTCAATATTTCCTTTCCCACACCTGGACAGCAGACATGGGGCTGGCCATCCAGACTTGCTAATTCAGAGGAAAATAGCACTCCAGGCGATGGTAGACCAGAAAGACAGAGGAAACCCGGCTCACTGGACAGCCTCGGGAAACAGAGTCTCTGCTCCACAACCCACACTGTAGACCAAACCTCTTTTTTTAACTGGATATGAAAGAGTGCAGTTGATTATCTTGTTTGAACCACTAAATTGTCAGAATCTCTCTCTTTGTTACAGAAGTTCAGCCTACATCTTACTTAGAACATTCTCTGGGTCAAAAATTAGTCTTTGGCTTCTTGTTAAGTCAAATTGCCATACAATACACTGTACGTTTCTTCTCATTTTATTTCCCATTCTCTTTTCCACGTCATTCTCCTTTTCCTTCTCCCATTTCTTGTTCTCAAACCCTAAGAACATAGGTTTTTTTTTTTTTTACTATGTTTACTTTCCCTAAACCAGTACTAGCCAGTTAGCCCCAGTCATGCATAGTTACCTGGCTGTATAGTCATTTATATATTAGTTAAAAGGTAGTAACAATGGGGGCGGCACCTGTGGCTCAGCCAGTAGGGTGCCGGCCCCATATGCCGGAGGTGGCAGGTTCAAACCCAGCCCTGGCCAAAAAACTGCAAAAAAAAAAAAAAAAAAAATTAAATAAAAATAAAAAAAAAGGTAGTAACAACGAATATTATCGAGCACTTCTGTGTGCCACAACCTCTGCCAAACTGGTAAGATTACTTAGACGATTTGATATAGCTTCATAAAGGCCCCATGAAATGAGTGTTACTTTGGGATCATCTTACAGTTTTGTTAATGGAGGCCTAGAAGGGCTAAGCGACTTCTCGAGGTTGTAGAGTCAGCCCTTGGAGGAGCAGGGATTGGAACTCAGGCCAAAAAGCAGAGTGAGATTACAGAGGTCATGGATTTCCTTGTTAGAGCACGTGCACTCTTTGGTGCTTTACTTGCCACGAGAAACAAGGCCCCTGGGCTTTTCACTGGGGAAAAAAAAATCTTACCTTCTGAAGAGAGAAGTTTTTATGGCCACAAGGGAAATATTAATACACTTCCTGGGTTCTAGACATGTTATTTAATAATAGAATTTTGGGACAAACACTATATTCAAGGTATACACTGATTATACGATGCATTCCATTTTCAGAAATGTAAACGTTGAAACATATGTCTTAGAATTGATGAAATTTTCTATGTCAACAGGAAGTGTTTTACTGTGGCAGGTAGTGGATGTGAAAGACTAGCTGAACTGCCCGGGCTGGAGTGCGGTAGCAGCATCACAGCTCCCAGCAACCTCAAACACCTGGGCTTGAGTGATCCTCCTGCTCAGCCTCCCGAGTAGCTGGGACGATAGGTGCGTACCACCATAACTGGCTACTTTTTAAATTTTCTGTAGAGACAGGGCCTTGTTATGTTGCCCAGGCTGGTCTCTCAGCCTCCTGGCCTCAAGCAATCCTCCCTGCTTCAGCCTCCCAGTGAGCTGGGATTACAGGTATGGCATCTGGCTGAGAGTAGTTCTTTATTATACCATTTTACAGAAGGGAAAAGACTAAACAGAGAGGGTTCTAGGCTAGGAATAGGTATCTGGGATTGGTTATATTTGTTAATATTTATTTTTTTAGTTCAATAAAAATAGTTAGTGAAACAAAAACCACAGTATCTGAGTATCCTAATACTTTCATGTTTTCATATACCACTCCCATGTGAAGGCCTAGTACCTTACGTAATGATGAAATGACATTCGCTGGAGTTGGGAAGGTGTGTTTAACAATCTCCCTCTCAAAAAAAGAAGAGCAGGGCTTCCTGCCAATCAGTTTAGGGGGATAATCCCCTCTAAGATTATAGAGAGTCTTTGTTTCCCTTGGGTAAGGTAGAATTTACAACATTAATCCAAACCTGGTTGTTGTTTACTAGCTTTTGGGAGTAAAACATTGGAAAAGACAACGGGTTGGGTCCTGCTCTGACACTAATGCCTGTAATTATAGGAGGATTTGTAGGGCTCTTTGGGATTGGTAATGTGAGCTCTGATTCTTATTAGTGTCTCAAGGCTTAAGTCAACCTATTAACCTTATAGTTTGACATACTCAACTCTTAATTGTCTGGCATGCATGATGGGGGAGGGGGACACAGAATAAATAGTTGTAAAATAAGACACATTGTGTGGTATATTTGCCCATCGTGCGGATGACTGCAGGTGGGTCACATGTTATGTGAAAAGACCCAGCTTCCCGTTCTGCTCCTAAACCTTCCCTGCGTTTGGGATAAATGGCTGCAGACCTCTTAAACTTCACCTGCTGTGTCCTGGCTGCTGCCTGGAGGCAGCTGCAAGGGAGGCTTATTCAAAGTTCCTTTCCTTGGAATTAAAGAAATCATTCCTCTTGCCCTCTTTCCTTTTTCTAGGCTAAGGACAACCGCTGCCCCCCTGTAAAAAAAAAAGGAGGAGGAGGACGGAGGGGGGATGGGGATGGGGAGGGGGATGAGGGGGAGAAGGAGAAGAAAGAGAGAGAGAGAGAAAACATGAAAAAAATGTCTAGGTGTTTGAAATCGGTTAAGCAGCACAGGATTCCTGTGAGTCCACAGGCCACAGGGATGGTTTAGAGAGCAGGTGAGTCGGCCCCTCCTAAACTGTTTTCCTTGCTATGGAGCAGGCCCCTTCGGGATGAAGCTGTGCTTTTTCTTACCAAGAGATGTGCAACTTCTCAGTGTGGTTCAGGATTAAAATTTACCTTGGAATCTCTCCAGAGAAATTTAGCAAGGCCTTTTGTTCAAAGTCTCTTCGGTGACTCTGTGTGTTCAGAGATAAGAATGGTCCTTTCCTGCAGGTCCATGGAGGGCACCTCTTGAATGAGGGCTTATGACCCGCTTTAGAGGAAGGTCAGAAAATCCTTCCCAGGTTTTATGACCTGCTTCAGGGAGAAGGGCAGGTGTGGGTGGGGGAAGGTGAGCGTGACCTTCCTGCTTCTGGTGTTTTCTCAAATGCCAAGGTGCTGTATTTCAGGGTGGTATGTCCTGAGCCCCATCACCTCCTAAAATGAGGGTGATAGAGGAGCACTTTGTTATACTGCTGGTCACAGTGCCTGGCCACAGGGACAACAGGATACTCCCCACACCATCTCTCCTGCAGGGACTAGAGCCCATGGCTATACACTGCCCTGTGTCCTGTGGTCTTCTGCAGGGAAGGCTCAGCCATTGCCAACACCTTGGCCCCCATTGTCTAGTAACATCTAGCAGCAAAGGCTCACTAGAAATTAGTCAGCACTGTCTCATGTCAGGGAAATGAAAGAGCTTTGCCTTGAGGATCCCTGCCAGGTTGACTAACGCCCCTTTCTTTGAGGTGAAAATGAAAGAAGAGACAGCAAAGTTTTATACTTGTTAATACGGAGAGCCTTTGCACCTGTGGCCACTACAGAAGACTGGGACCAGAAATGCATTGTCCCCAACAACAGAGTAAGAGTTCCGTTTAGCCCTTGGCCTAACCTTATGGCCAAATGTACTTTGCCTTAAAATGTGTTTGTGAAATCTGTAGTGGGGACTAGGATATGGACAAAATACATATGAACATGTCAAGTTTTGTACAATACTGGGAAATTCCCTCTTTGGTTAATAATCTACTCTTACTGTTTGTCCACTTTCTAGCAGAAATAGTTACATTTCTAGACAATTATTTCAGTCTTTCTTATCAACATTTTTAAAGTTTTTAGAAATTTTTTTCATTCTGAACCATTCCAATGACTTTTTCATTTTGCTTTGTCATTGGTACTTTTAACACTGATGTTTAGGTATTTCAAACTAATGTAAACAGAGCCTCGCTATGGTCTAAATGTCTGTGTCCTCTCCAAATTCACATTCCATATAGTGAAATTCCCAGGGTGATGGTATTAGGAGGTGACTAGGTCATGAACGAGTGTCCTCATGAATGGGATTAGTGTCCTTGTAAAAGAGACCCCAGAGGGATCCCTGCCCCCTCCACGGTGTGAGGACACAGGAAGAAGAAACCCAAAAGCTGACTCTGACCAGACACCAAATCTGCTAATGCCCTGATTTGGGGCTTCTTATCCTTCAGAACTATGGGAAATCCATTTCTGTAGATTATAAATCACCCGTTTATGACATTTAGTTATAGCATCCTGAGTGAACAAAGACAGGCCTGGAAGCTCGGGACACCCAATAGTGTCTTAACTCAGCAGTCCCCAACCTTTTTGCCACCAGGGACTGCTTTCATGGAGACAATTTTTCCACAGATGGGGTGGGGCAAGTGCGTTAGATTCTCTTAAGCACACAGCCTACATCCTTGGAATGGGTTTGCGCTCCCATGAGAATGAATGCTGCGGGGGCGTGGCAGGAGGTGGAGTCGGGCAGTGACGCAGTGATGGGAGCAGCTGTAAATACAGCTGAGGCTTTGCCGGCTCACTGCTCACCTTCTGCTGTGCCGCTTGCCTAAGAAGGCACAGACCAGTCCGCAGCCTGGGGGTTGGGGACCACAGTCTTGACTGATAATTTATAAAATGTTTAATGGAAGGCATGGCAGTTGCTTTTAATATGAAAAGTATTCATTATGGGTGAATCTTTGAATGGGAATAC
>CAUYRH010178962.1:0-17462 GCA_963574655.1 Perodicticus potto
GAGTGAGCCAGAGTAAAAGACCCCGTCTCTACCACCAGCAAAGAACACCGCCGGGCGTTGTGGTGGGCACCCGTAATCCCAGCTACTTGGGAGGCAACTGGCAAGAAGAATCACTACAAGCAAGGACAATGTAAAAAAAAAAAAATTACATACTTCAAGATAATGAAGCTATTTGCATATACTTCTTTTTATTTACTCTGCTGCTAAACACAGGTAATTAACTTCTAATATTAATAATGACATTTACTCATCATAAATGTTTTTAAGCAGCCATTAACATTTTCCAAATACAAAATTTAGGCTGTGCCCCAAATCTGACTCTTTCTGAAATCGTATCTTTAACTTAAAAAAGCTTCTGACTAAAAAATACGTTGTCAAAAGGTTACATTACTGTCAATGTAATTGAATCATTTTTGCCACCAACTACAATCTCATCAACCAGTAAGAGCATCAATGACTGGCTTTGTTATCAACAATGTTAGGAGCACTGATCATTTTGCAACACCAACAAGCAAGCAAGGCAGATTCTATGATTGTTGAAGTTAGATGTGTAAGGTAAAGAGTATTCTTAGAGATGGGAGTTCCATGCAGGGGTAACCAAATGAAAAGTTTAACTAACTTTTCAAGAATGATCTCCCAAGGATGATCAATCCCTTTAAAATTTATAAAGAATTGGCATAAACACTAAAATGCCAGCTTATCATCAAGGAGATAATATTATTGTCCTCATTGGAGGAATGTTTTCCCAGCAACAATGATAATGATATTGGTATTCATTAACCAGGGCCCTTCCTTTCCAGAAACAAGGAATCAAATTAGCAACAAGAAGAATATTTGATGAGTATCAAGCCAGAACACAGGAAATTTAAAGGTCTAGAAAGATACATCCTCCAAGTTATGAACAGTCCTAACAAACCATTTCTGTTCTACCATGGAGTATATCTGTCTAACCCCCAGACTATTAATATCTACCAAAATGTGTCAGTCATCCTTGAAAAGTCCTGGTAAAGTCTTGAAAATCCCCATTGTATGTCACCAAAAGTACTTATCTCGTGCTAGAGAAATTGCAACTGAATAAATTTTAGCTTTGTACATCATGATTATATGGCTGACCCAGATTACTGAGAGTATGCTCCAGGCCACGGTTGGCAACCACATAGCACACGTGCTGCCCCCACCCCTTCCTATAATCTTGGCAGACATAACTAGTTGATCACTACACTCTTCCCCTATTGAGTCTTAAAGTTCTTCCTGACACAATCCGCTAGGCAGCACTACCAATCCTTGCCTTGGTCTCCAGGTGAAGAATTAGGAAGCCAGGCATGTGTAGGTCTCTCACAGAGAAGGCAAAGCCTCCATGTGACCAAGTGCATTACTTCAAGTTCATTTGGATGGTGCTCCTTCCTGTAAACTCTTGGGTACTGACTACAAAGGGAATATCAAGAGCTCTGTGTTGGCTTTGGCTTTTCCCTCCTCCAGTGTTGCAATATGGAGGTGCCAATATCTTAAACAGACCCAATTGTCAACTGTCACTTTTGTCAGTGCATGTCCTTACACATTTAAGCTTTCTTTAACTTGTTGCTGCTTCCACTAGAGGGTGCCACTGGAAGAAAGAGATGGTAAAGCTGAAGGGAAGCCATCTTTCTCCACAGTGCCCTCATGCTGACTATGCTTAGCCTCACCACCAGATGAGGAAGGCCTCACCCTAGTCAGCACCCCCTCTGGTGTACCAATTAGATAGCCACTCCCCAAACAAAACCATCTCTTTACCTAAATAGGCTACCTACCCCTCTCCTCTGATCCCAAACACCCTGCATTCTTCTCACTTTCCTGTTTGCTTGCCTGTGTCCCCTACCATCATCGTAGCTAGTACAGAGTAGGTCTTCCTTGAACATCTGAGTGTTAAATTATAGACCTCATGCACTGAAAATCACAGGCCTCTTACTCAGGGTGACAGAAATGAAAACCACACACGTATGAAGTTGTAGCAAATTTTCTGCAAGTTCTTAGGCATGTACTTAGGCCCTGCTCTCTACTTTTTCATCCTAGGAAATAATTCCCATATGGCCACTAATTTTCTGCTCTTTCACCCAGTAGAATGGCTTCTTAACTCTGCATTCATGAGATTTGGTACAGAAGGAAACTCAAAATGTCATTCAACCTGACATTGGAGCAATTTTCATTGCAGGTCTCACAGGAGAGCTTTGGGGACAACCCTCTAATCAAGAAAATTTCTAGCTGCTACCCTTTCTCTCACCTTGAAATTCTCTGAGTTTTTTTCCTTGTTGACTTTAATTATGTTCTTCCAATAGCCCTTTGAAATTGAGCAAGTTCCTGGGAGTATTTTGAAAGACCCTATGAGCTCCTGGGTCAGCATTTTCAATCTCTAATTATAACTTTGCCTGATGGCTTTCACTTAATACTTCTAAGGTGGAGCTGAAAGTAATTGATGGTTTTGAAACTACCTCTTCAATAGCAACCATCAATGTATCAAGGCTTAATTCCTCTTATGATTTCAGAAACATTGCTACAAGTGAAAAGGAAACTTATACTGTCATCCATCCTAAGAAAACAGAGGGATTTTATTAGAATATAGTGAAATATTTATAAGAACATTAGCGCTCATAGGACCCAAGGACTGAATTCACCTCAAACCTTCATTTGCATAATTGCTTTCAGGAAAATCTATCATGGGATGGCCTGGATATGTCACTTTGGAAATCCTGCTTTTAATGAAAAAATGAGAACAGGTAAGTAGTTTTCTGCTAAAAGAACATTTTTCTCACCTACTATCTTTAGGAAAAGATAAAAATGTGCTCAAAATATAGTATAGAAATAAAGGGACTATTATGAAACAGAGAAAAAATATTTTGACACCAGAAAGAAATGTCAGTGATGTTGGAGAATTTCTTTAACACAAAGAAGAGGCTTTACATTTTGTTTAGATAGAAACTCTGTCTCTTAGGCTTTAGTTATGATTTTCTGTTTTACCAAAGCTTTATTCTAATATTTGGCTTGTTTCTCTTCTCCTAGGCTTCCCTTAACACCTCTGAGTTACTTTGTACTCACTATCTTTCTGACAAGCCATTTCTGTTCCTTCTACACTCCCCTCCCTGCCCCTAACCCCCTTCTTCTATCAAATGTGTCCACTCTACCACCTTCACCAGCCCATTCCAGGTGCTTTCTTTATTCATTCAACAAACATGTGGTTTGGATCTACCATTGGCCAGATATGATGGATACGGACACAAAAAGAAGTCCACAGTTTCAAGGAACTTACGGTTCAATGAGAACAAGACCTTTTAGGAACTGTCTGGCAACATTATAAACAATATTAAATTTTCAAGGTACATTCAAGTTCTCAGGGACTGTCATCTGTCTCTCTTCCAGATTGGGATTCTGATGAGCTGACACATTTGTAATACCCATCTAGTGAACAAGGTGTAGTTATGATTGCTTAACCTAAGCCTAAAGACCCTTAGTACACCAACAGTGCTGGAAGAGAAATCTTAGGGAAGACGGGCAGAATTCTGGAACTGCAGCAAAGAACAGGCATTACTTCTTAGAAAGAGGGCCCTGTTTTTCCCTAGCTCAGCAGTTCTAGTAAAATACTGTGTTACTGGGCATTAGGCTTTTCCCACAGCAGAGCTCTATCAATTCAAGTTAGGTTTTCCTGAGATAATTCACAATCCCCTCCTTAGCATTCTACCTGGCCAAACTACCCATGCTTCACATAAACCTCAGCGTCCACAGCAAGATTCTGTGATCCTTCGATCTTTATTGCTTCTCTGGCACACTGCAAAAAGAAACTGATATTTTTAGGAACTAAATGATCCTTAATGCCAAAAAGCACACACACTCTGGGCTAGCTGGATAGATGTCAAATGAGAGAGAAGCCGCCCTCCAAAGTTAAAGCGTTAAAAAAAAAAAAGCATTCTGGATTTCACCCCTCCCTCAAGCCTATACATACTTAAAGTCAGCGTCTATGTAATGCTAATGATGATTAAATCAAAAGGCATTCATTTAATGGAGCTGGGGCTGTATCCAGCAGTAAGTTGCCTTCTGCTATATAGCTTTGGGCACGAAGTGATTAAACTATAATGTCTGGAGCCTCTGTTGCCAGGCTATTTAATGGTGTTATGCATCACGAGCCCTGAGATGGCTGGGAATCTGTTTTCAGTTTGCATTCCCAGTGAAAAAAAGGACTCCTTTCGGCCCAAAGGGATTTAAATCCTCCTCCACTAATCACTAGGGCATACAGAATCACACAGACCCTGCATGCAGTGAGTGGACATATTATACATGGGCCCAACTCTAACTCAAACTGGAGACAAAGACCTTTATTAGTCAGCCATTCTCAGGGTTTAAAAACAAAGAGAATGATAATCTATAATGATTTAATAAAGCAAGAAAAAGGAAAGACCCCTTGCTTGAGTTCAGAGCCCGGGACAAGGACAATTCTGGGCACAGGAAGAAGGCTGCAGCCTGAGCCTGCTGGAACACTGTTCCCCCAGCTACGATTCATCACTCCCAGGCCTTGGCCCCATCTTCTGTGTGAAAGACTCTGCTAGGCACTGTGGCTTCTATCCCTCATTTAATCTTTACAACCACCTCTGTCAGGCAGTACTATTACTGTCCCCATTTGACTGATGACAAAAACAGAGGCTTAAAGACCAAGGTCACAGCTAGTTAGTGGTAGGGCAGAAATTCAAACAAGTCTACTGGACTCCAAAGCCAAGCTTCTCTCACCACAATGCTAAGTGACCAGTATTACAAGTTCTTTAGTTAAAGGAAATTAATGATAAATACCACGAGGTTTCCCAGTTCCTTTTTTTAAAATATAATCAGTAAGCTAGGTATGATCCTCATTACAGTGGGTAGACGTCTTTTCTTTTCTTTTCCTTTTTTCAGATTAATATGAGGGGGGTACACACCATTAGGTTACAATGCTTGCATTTGTTAGGTAAGGTCCTTGTTGTAGTTGTGCCCCTCACCCAGGAGGTGTGCCACATCCCTTACATTGTGCCCATTAGGTGAGAGCACACCAATTGTGTAGATTTATTTTCAACAGATTCATAAAATCCAATGTTAAGTAACCATTTTAAGTGTTATTACATATAGACATCTAAACCAGCAAATCACACCTATTCTCAACAAGATTCTGGAAGCTAGAAAGAGGAAACATAAATATTGTCTGTTCGGAATTCTGCCTCCGTATGGCTTACCCACATCCTATGCTGTCCATCAGAGTATTGTTAAGTATTTTGGGAATATAACACAGTTCCTATTCCCGGGGATCATACACTTCTACCGAAGAGACTGAAAACAGAGGGCTCGGTTATCTCCAGCATACTAGCAGTTTCATTCCTCAGTGGTGCAGACAGTACCCTAGACATTCAGAAACTCAAAAAGACCTCAAAAGAAAGCCCTTGCTACGTCTCTGTGTGAAAGACCAACTCATAGTCATCTTCCTACCAGATTAAAATCAGAAAAGGAACTCTTGTTCACATGCTTGACTCAGCATGAATAGATCATTTAAAATCATAATTGCTTTGGAACTTTGGATGCCCATAGGCAAAAAGTCCTATAGAGAATTTAAGAAAAAAATGCAGGCATTGTACCAACCAATCCATTTGGAAATTTCTAGCATAACTCAGAGTTAGAAACTTCCTTTTTACAAAAGACAGAGGTACCGTCTCATCCTCAGCAAACAGCTTCTTTCCTGATGGGTCCTGCTTCATTAACTTTTAACTGGTGCTTTTTAATATTCAGTTTGTACTTTTAAACTTTTAAAGTTTTTATCAGATGTTCTTTGAAACCAAAAGCATACCATTCAATTACGTGTGTTTCCAACGTGATCAGATTTCTTTTAAACTTATTCACAAAGACCTTGAGAGGACAAAGAATGCATTTAATGATAGGAACTAGCATGGCGCCGGTAATGAATGGTTCTTTCCTGCCAATAATACCCAAAACTAAGGCAATGATTTTTGCAAGGCTTGTTTTGCTTTTGAAATTTACAGTAAAGCACTTTCACATATATTATCTTATTTAGTTCTTCTGACAATCATAGAGCCGGGCAGAGTGGGTTTTATTATCCTCATTTTAAAACAAGGAAACTATGGTTCAGAGCACTTACATAACAGAGCCAACCTTACACAACCAGTCAGCTACAGAGGCAGCGCCAGAATTCCGGCCCTCCGGTTTCCAGCTCATTGCCACTGCCATTTACTATTTATATCAAACAATATAACTCCTATTCTTACGTGATCTCTGCAAGAAAAGGCTAAGAATCCTATTTGTCTTTGGATCCTTGGCACCTGACTTGGGATGAATAAGAATTTATGGTGGACCAGAAATAAAGACACTTGTTCTAATATCTGGGCTTTTCAGAATCACTATTACCAGTTGGGTCGAGCTAACCCTAATAAGGCAAAAGTTTCCATTTAAAGTATGCATTGACAATGAACTTTCTTGTGTCCCATGGCCATACGGTGGATTCCTTAACACAACCAGTCCTCTCACTAACCTATCCTAAGAGGGAGATGGCAAGTTTGGTAGATGGATTGGTCCAATTTCCTCTTCAAAATCCATCCTCCCCTGACGACAGGGCCTGTCATTCCTATAGCTAACTTCTCAGAAAACATCTTTATCTATAGTCTCTCCCTGAGGATGTCCAAATGGGATCTTACATGGTGGTGGCATGATCTCCCAGTTTTTTCTTCCTCCCCCAACCTGGCGTAACTAATTAGAGCCAAGATGGCCCCTGGGCCAAAGGCCAAAGACCATCCAAAACCCTTTGAGGTATCCTGGCAAGAAGGTGTGTCCTAAGAAGAATGTGTTTCTTATCCATAATTCAAAGTGAGTAAACAAGAAAAGAGTAACTCAGAAGTGAGAAAAGAGAGAATCAGAGACGGTGGAGTGCCAGAGCAGAGAACTCCTTCAACTTCTTACTTGAGTTCCAGCCAGGGTTATGGGGCTAATGGCTGTCTGTTGGAAGCAGGGCTGGGTTTTCTTCCCTTCTAGTCCAGTTTCTCTCTTTTTTTTTTTTGAGACAGAGTCTCACTATGTCACCCTGGGTAGAGTGCCCATGGTGTCACAGCTCACAGCAACCTCAAGCTCTTGGACTTAAGCAATTCTCTTGCCTCAGCCTCCCAAGTAGCTGGGACTACAGGCGCCTGCCACAATGCCTGGCTATTTTGTTGTTGTTGTTATTGTTGCAGTTGTCATTGTTGTTTTAGCTGGCCCTGGCCAGGTTCAAACCCACCAGCCTCCATGTATGTGGCTGCCACTGTAACCACTGTGCTACAAGCACCAAGCCTAGGTCAGTTTCTCTTTAATCTTTTTTTACCCCAATCCCTTTAATAATCTGATAAAAGGCATGGATCTCCTTTTTCCAGAAATATATATGTATACACACATTCAGACTACTCATTATATTTAATTTCAAAGGATATTGAGATCCTCTAAGGCCAACTTTACATTCACTAGGGATCCAGTGAACGAAGCAGAAGGCGAGGAATCATGTGAAAACTCTTAGTTCATCACAGATGGCTATGATATAACATCTGTGTTTGAAGCTCAGCGTCTAATACAGGGCCTGGAACACAGGGGGCATTATATACATCTTGGTCGAATGAGTGAGTAAATGCACCCATGAATGAGTGAATGATTAAGTAGATGAATAAAAAAGAGAATTTGAAGTTCATGTCCTATTGACAGCACATTGAGAACATCTTCTTCCTTCCTCTTATCAAATACTTTATGAATATACGCTGGGTACTATGTCAGGAAGAAATGTTGATACTCAAATGGTGTTTAATATGTCCATCAACATAGTTGATATTCATGCTATCACTTCCCATATTCCGAGCAAGAAAGGCATTGTACTTACTGTATAAAAATAAGAACTTGGAATATCATAGCCTAGGAGGGAAGCTCTATTTTCTTGTAGATGTAGAAATAAAAAGTTGCTATGTTTGCTACCTGATATGCATGTGCAATGATTATTTTGAATTTGAAGCTAATTTGTCTTAGTACACAGTTTAAACAATAATGATAATGATATCTGTATTTCCTTCTGAGTTTTGGGAGAGAATTCCAGTTATTTATAATAATCTATGATTCTGTTGGGGGGGAGTTGGCTGGCTCCTCAATTTGTCTCCTTAATACTGAGAAGGAGAGAGAGGGAGAGAATAGCCCACTTTGTTTCTATTGTTCTTGCCAGCTTTACTTGAGCTATTAACCATCTAAAGATTGACCAGAATGCAAACTCTTTGAGGACAAGATTATGCCACATAGCTTTGTTCTGTTCCCTCCCACTGTCATCCTCCATGGTTACAGATAGAGTGATTTTAATTAAGCTTGTATTATGGACGGAAGAGATGGCTCATGCCTAGCACTCTGGGAGGCCAAGGTGAGTGGATTGCATGAACTCATGAGTTCCAGACCAACCTAAGCAAAAAAAAAACAAGTGGGACCCCATCTCTACTAAAAATAGAAAAACTGAGGCAAGAGGATTGCTTGAACCCAAGAGTTGGAGGTAGCTGTGAGCTATGATGCCACAGCACTGTACTAAGGGTGACAACTTGAGACTCTGTCTCAAAAAAAAAAAAAAGCTTGTATTATGGGCCATAAAGGGTAGAACTGTCTTTGGATTTGAGAAGAGAAAAAAAGACAATTATAGCAGAATGTAACAATCCCACATTTTGAATGTGATAGAACCTCTGTAAGTTGACCACCCGTGGGATTGTACCGACCTGGTCAACATATGGAGGTGGTCAACATAAGGACCTAGGCCTGTACTGATATACACGTGTGGTGCATGTGTGATCTATGAGAATTAGCTCAACTTAAGGATGCAGGCAATGTAGGGAGGGGTCAGCTATGAAGGTTTTACTGTACTAAAGTTATCATTTTAAACTGATTACATTTAAAGATAAGGCCCTATCCTGTGGGCTATATTCTTACATTTCTTAGTTCTTGATCATAAACTCCTAGGTGAAAGGTTGTGTTTCAATTTAAATCTTCAGTAATTAGAATTGCAAGGTATGACATACATTGCACATTTCCACGTAAAGGGTCCTTCCCCCTTTTGGATCTCATGCCCAGGTGATAAGAAGACCCAGGGCCCAGTTTACTCACAATGCACAACTCTTGGGCTCCCATTCGTCTCAGCACTTCCCTGTGCATACAATGGCACAAATATTGCACTTTCTTCCTAGGAGCACACACATTCTCTCATTAATATATAATAGACCTCCATAGTTGACCACCTTCTTAATTTTACAGACCAGACATGCCCCACATATACATATCAGTACAGGCCTAGTTCCTTATGTTACCACCTCCATATATTGACCAGTTTGTTACAGTCCCTTGGGTGGTCAACTTACAGAGGTTCTACTGTATTTTAAACCTTAAAGACCTAAGTTTTGCTAGCTTTTGAATCACTTCGCTTACCTAAGCATGATGTTTTGGTTTTGTTTTGTTTTTGATGTTCAAAATAAGGCTGCTGAATTCAGTATGCACATGGGGTAAGGAATGCTGGGGAAAAAAAACCATTTCTGAATACCCTTTATGATCTTATCTTAAGGAATTCTCTTCACCCCCTTTTTTTTTTTTTGTAGAGACAGAGTTTCACCTTATAGGCCACAGTAGAGTGCCGTGGCGTTACACAGCTCACAGCAAGCTCCAACCCCTGGGCTTAGGCAACTCTTTTGCCTTCGCCTCCCGAATAGCTGGGACTACAGGCGCCCGCAACAATGCCCGGCTATTTTGTTGTTATTGTTGCAGTTTGGCCAGGGCAGGGTTTGAACCAGCCACCCTCTGTATATAGGGCCGGCGCCCTGCCCACTGAGCCACAGCTGCCGCCCCTCTTCACCCATTTTTAAACATGAAGAAATTGTGCTATGGCAAGGCTAGGAGACTTGCCCACACAGCTAATGAAGGCAGAATTGAGAATACATTGACTGCAAAGTCTGGGAGCTGGTGGTCTCTTGCTGCCTGCCCCGAGACATTAGATTATGTCTGAATCAACTCCATTTTTACACCAGTTACACCATATTGCAGACCAGTTCTGCTTCATAGAGCAATCACTTGAGGTCTGATCCAAGTATTGCCCTTAGGTCCTACCCTCCCCACAGACAGATCAGGACGCAGAGGTATGGTAACTCCCTCCAGTCTAAGGAAAAAAGCAGGAAGTCAGGATAAGCAGCTGCTGTGATCCAGCAGTGTGAAGGTCAAGTTAAAGAACAGAAAGATATAACCTGATCCAGACCCCAGTTCTCATGTTTCACAGGCAAGGCGAGCTGGATCAGGAGTTGAGACTCAGACATTATTTCTGCCTCAAACAAGACCTTACAGGGTAATCTTGGGCCAGACCCACAACTTTAGTTTCTCTCCTCTTTAGAATGATGTAAGAATGTCTGCCTAGCATTCGCCATTTTAAGCCAGTTTTTAAAGTAGAATGGGCACAGCCCTCCAAGCAGTCTCTGACATAGAGACTCTGCCCAGGCACACGACAGAACATGGTAGACCAGACCCTCAGGTTCCCTCCAGCCCCAGGACCTTCTTCTGACCATGGAGAGCCAAGCTGTGCCTCCAAACCCTAAACCATTCCCCATCACTGTTGCACTTAGGCATGCAAAGTGAGTCCTAGAGGTCACGTCCCCAGCATTATTCTCCCATCAATGTTCTTTTCCAGTTCCAAACACTGCAGCACCATTGCTGTTCAGGATTAGGATTTAAGAGCTTTAAAGGCTCCAGAAAGATGTGGTTTCTTGTCTCCACATTAAGTAAATAGCCCATGGCACTGGCTTCTGGCACGTGACAACAGACACTCACTGGGCAGCAACTGAAGAGCTGTGTTTACATGACACTTAATACCCTGGAAGGCGGTGGGCATGTGGGGATGCTGCACCCAGGTGACCCAGCACGTGGACTGGTGGTGAACACAACAGGGTCCCCACCGTTTGCTCCGCTGTTACCGTCTCTCACGTTGCAAGAAATAGCCGGTTCCAGAGGATGACCCCAGCCTCTTACATAGACAGGGGTGGTATGTTAGATGTCTTCCATCCAGTAGAAGGGAAAGGTGCCCTTTAGGAAAATGTGTTTAATGTCAGAAGGAAACATAAGGCAGCTTTGAAGCTATTTTCACAGTCTTTAAATGAGAGAAATACATGACCAGAGCTAAGGGCTGCAGGAGGCAGGCAGCCCGGCTGAGCTCAGTATTTCCTTTATTCTAACCTGCTGGGGAGGACCTCGTGGACCTGCCTCCATGAGGCACTTAAAGGACATTGTCTGATTAATCCTCAGGATGATATATCCTGCTCTGGCCCGAGCCAGCGATGTGACCTTCAGCCAATTGTCAACATCTCTGGGCCTGCCCTCTTCTAATGCCAAGGTAAGAATTACCAACACGTATGTCGAAATCCCCAAGGATTTTTCCAAGGAACGAAATAGAGAGGAAGACAGCGAACCCTGTTGAGGGGAGGACGGTAGGAGGGTGAGGCAGAGAAGTAGACTAAATAAGTGGGTGAATATCTAGGAGGAAGAGGGAAGACAAATTCAATAAGCAGTTTCAAAGCATGAACCTCAAAACAAGTATCTCTCTTCCTGGCAATATTACTGTTTTGTGCAGGCTTAAGAAGCTAGACTATCTCCTGTCTGCTTCAGAAAACAGACAGGATAACAGGAAACAGTTCTGGATTCCACTGTGATTATAGCTACTTAAGTTGACTTACCAAATACTGTCTCAAACAGATGGTATGTAACATTTGATTAAGAGCTTATCCTCCAAGCTCGACAGCGAACATTTCTTTCCCTCTTAATATAGAAAAAATGCAGAGAAGAAGAGAAATAAATCAACAACCTTACCCATATTTCATATAGATCAGCTTAGCCCAGTGTTTATGTCTTTTCTAAAATGAATCTGTGCTTATTATGCAACTCAAGACCAAACTAGGTAATGATGACACCATAGGATTTTGGTGAAAAAGAACTTGAACGTCATCTCATTTATTTTATAGGTGAGGAAATTGAGACACAGAAAGGTGAGCTGATTTGCCCACAGTCATGCTGTGGTGAATGTGGGGCCAGGTGTCCTAACTCCAGGTCTGATCTTCACACCAGCCTTTACACATATGTGCATAATGTTCAAACACACAGATTTGTCAGCTCCACTCTCACTAAATTGGCAGCAATCTGTGATGAGCAATTATCAGAATTTGAAGCTGATGGGTAATGCCATTTGGGTCTAGTTAATGAACCAAAAGCTTGGTTCTTCAAAACACTTAACATTAATGAGCATTTGGCTTCAGTATGTGACAAGTGTTTTCAAAACATCACAGACAATTACAATATTCTTAGCTTTGCCTGGTGTAAATACACGATGAAAGAAAGTCAGTTTCATAAATGACAGTCTCCAGAATGGAAATAATGAGTCCCACAGAGAGGGTACAATGTGTTCATTTTTCCAGCCAGCCAAATGCCATTTGGGAACTAACGAGGTCACTGAGAGATTACCAAGTGTGAGCCTTCTGCTGAGCAAGGATGCAAAGGTCTCTTTTCACAATATTAAAGCCGAGCTAGCAAGCGGGACCAGCTGCGGACAGCAGCAGTGGAGGAATTCCCCCTGCCCGCAGGCTCTGTCTCCCCCGACGCCCGCATTAACCCCCATGGTGACCAGCAGTGAACAGAGGAGAGGGCTCCCCAGCATTCGGTACTGAGACGTCCTACCAGGGGAGAAGAACATACCGGGAGAAGATGGGACTTTATCTCACGGTATCCACACACTGGGAAAATAGCAGAGAAGAGAAACCAGAAGAAGGTTTCTTGTGATTAGAACCAGGATAATGTCCTCACCTCCAAGCTCTAGAGTTTCAAGGGCTGTTCCTGCAGAATTTTGTCCTCTGGGTTTCCTGGAGCAGTTCTTTTATGATTGATGGATGGATTGTTACAAGCTAAAAACCCAACTGTGACTCCTATTAGGTTTTCTGAAAGATAGAGGATTGCTTTACCAAGTAGGCTTATGATAGCTTTACCCATTGGCTAGTTTTATATTAATAAAAAAGATGGTAATCAATTAGCAGCCATTGTCTATCCTCTTAATAGCTAACACTTACTGAGAAGTCATTGTGGGAAAGAAATTTCCCCCCACATTAGCTCCTTCACTGTTCACCATGAGGCGCCTGTAGCTTAGCGGCTAGAGCACAGCCACATACACGGGCGCTGGCGGGTTCGAATCCAGCCCGGGCCTGCCAAACAGCAAAGACAACTGCAGCCAAAAAATAGCCAAGGGTTGTGGTGGGTGCCTGTAGTCTCAGGTACTTGAGCAGCTGAGGCAAGAGAATCACTTAAGCCCAAGAGATTGAGTTTGTTGTGAGCTGTGATGCCACGGCACTCTACTGAGACTCTGTCTCAAAAAAGAAAAGAAAAGAAATGGCAATAATGATTCACACGTGGGCAGCACCTGTGGTCCAGTGAGTGGGGCACTGGCCCCGTATACCGAGGGTGGCAGGTTTGAACCTGGCACTAGCTGAACTGCAACAAAAAAATAGCTGGGCATTGTGATGGGCGATTGTAATCCCAGCTACTTGGGAGGCTGAGGCAAGAGATCACCTAAGCCCAAAAGCTGGAGGTTGCTGTGAGCTGTGACGCCACAGCACTCTACTGAGGGCAACAAAGCGAGACTGTCTCTAAAAAATAATAATAATCACACTTACATTCTCCCATGGTCACTAGATGTACTGCAAAAGAGGTGATTTCTTAGCCTGGGGTACTGAGGTGCCCATTTGGAAGAGAAGAACTGAGTATACACGTAATTTATTTGATGTATACATATGTGGTTCTAGGCACTGAGGATATAGCAGTAAACAAAATAGGCAAAGTTTCTCCTCCTTCATAGGTAACTTACTTACATCTGGTAGTTTTTGCTGCCTAACAAAGCTCTCTAAAACTTACTGACTGAAAACAATTAACATGTGTTATTGCTCATAAGTGTTACGGGCTTTCCAGATGTTTTTTCTAATCTTAGCTGGACTCACTTGTCTATCTATAGCCAAGGGCAGATGAATTGGTCTGGGGGAGCTCTACTAAGAAGATTCATCTCTTCTGCACGAGGTCTCCAGCAGTTCTTCTGGTCTTATTCCTATAGAAAAGGCAAAGAGGGGAGGAAATATACAAGGCCTTTTGAGGCCTAGCTTGAGAATGAACACAGTATTTCTCTTGCCATATTCTGTTGTCCTAAAAATGCCATCAGACGAGTCCAGATTCAAGGGTTGGGAAACAGAGTCCTCTTCATGATGAAAAGAGTTGCAAAGTCACATTGGAAAGCACCTGGATTGCTTTAGGGTAGGGAGGTCATTAGTGGAGCCCATGTACCACACATAGAATGAGGAATAAAAGGAGGCTAAGGAATCGTGGAAATATTTCACTTCAGTCTCCCAATAATCCTGTGAGGCAAAAATCTAGTACCAATTTTTGTTCTGTGGGTGAGGAAATTGAGAACTACAAAGATTATAAAACTTGCCTCAGATCTATGAATATGTGATGATGAAGCTGGGATTCAAACAAGAGACTCCAGTACCTGAGGACCAACCCACTGTGTGATTCTCTCCAATCTCTCTCTTAAGAAAGAGAAAGTCGGAGGGGTGGCCACTACCCTCCAGGCACTTATGGTCCTACTAGGGATACTTACCATAAATCCATGAAGAAACATACTAGCTCATTGCCCCAAAAAGCAGAGGAGATTAAGGAGGTCATGGCAAAGGACAGAAGCTTCTTTCAAGAAGGGGAGAAGGAACCAGGCTTTTGAGGGTGTGGGCAATGAACAGTAAAAGATGAGAGTTATCTGATAATGGTATCTCCTTGCCTCCCTGTAAAAAGAACTTACCGAATAAACTTTAGTTTCTTTAGGATGAAGTATGTTTAATGCACCATTCTAATATCTTTAGTATTTCCCACATATGGCTTGAGAGGTCAGAAGTTTATTCAACTCCAGGGGATAGAAAACCTAACAAGGCATTTTTTTCTCAAATAGGGATTTTGGTCTGTCCTGCATAACAAGGGGCATGGAGGACAGCATTCCAGGACTTCACGGTAGCCAGTGATGTCATCTAGGAACCGGGTTCCCCCTTTCTCCTCTGCCACCCTATGACCATACCCTGGTTCTCAGGGTCTCCCGGTCAGGATGGCCACTATACCCAAGAGTATTCCTGTGCATGTCCCAGTAAGTGGGAGGAGAAGGAACAGAAGCCCCGGGTGAGCATGGTAGCACATCCTGACCATGCTCAAAACACCCTCCCATGACTTCTCCTCAGGTATACCCTTACTGTTCTCTTTGGCTAGAATTCAGACATGCATAGCTGCAAGGGAAGCAAGAGAAACTAATGTTTTCATTTTCTAGATCCATAATGTGGAAAATAATGTGGGACAATGAGTAAATTTTGTATGAACAACCCACAGTGCCAACTTCACCCTGCCCAGCACCATCTCCCAGCCCTTGTTCCAGCCACTCCCACGCACCAGAGAACTGAAGTCCATATTCCAAGCACACCTCAATAAATTACTGTCTTGGTTTCCCTTTCTCATAATGCCCTTTTCCCTTCACAGACTGTTGACATTCTTCTGCGACTCTTCCCTGATCTCAGTGGCTGGGGTGAGCCCTGTCTTCTATTAGGTCTCTTAGTCCTTTCTCCTTCGCCCCTGTTGGGGCACTAAGCACATTCTGATTCGGCCACTCCTCTGCAAGCAGGCAGACTCTTCAAGTCAGGGGGCTGCGTCTTATTCATTTTTGTACCAACTACAGTACCATGTGAAGCTCCTGGCACTTGCAAACAGTGTAAAGGAAAGGGATGGAGCTCTGTAACTTGGTACAAGAAAAGGATAAGGAAAAGGAAGGCAGCCCAAATAATCTGGGGAGGGTAAGTTGTGCAGGAGGAAATAAAAATTCTCTTCCCATTTAGGATTTCCAGTCTGGCCTAAGAATCAGACTAACGTAAGACAGATTGGCTGGAGAAAGGCATTCAAATTTTATTAAAATATTTGTGTGTACATGGGACCTTAGCAAGAGACTGGAGACCTGAAGGGGGAAAAAAGGACCAGCTTGTGAAGAAAGGACAAGATAATTACTGCCCCTGGTTTCGTCCAGTGGGAAAGTGACTAAGAGATATCTTAGGGAAGACTAAGGAAGGGAAGGGTGACTTTGGTAAGTTTGTTTGTCCAGATCCATCTCAGCGTCGATCCCCAGTCTCCGAGGATGAGGATGTCCTCCTGCTGGTACCGGGAGTGCACCTTTCCCATGAGAAATGTCATGGTCTCTCTTGGTTTGGTTTTTGTTTTTATTTTTAAAGATAGATCAGAAATCCCTTCCTGCATCTGCTCTTTCTCAAGTGCCTTTATGTCAAAGTAACCAATCTGCCAAAACGGCCTACTTTAGGCTGGTGTGTCCTGCCCTGGGACGATGCTGATGCCACCAGCACCAGGAGAGTGCTGAGTTCCATTTCAGACTTGCAGAGTGTGAGTTGATCACTGAACTCTGAAACAGAAATTAAAAACAGACAGCTAGCTTCAGAAGAAAGGTCAGGATGTGAAATGGAGGTTGGATACAAAGTAGAAAGGGCTAAGAATTTCACCCCCCATCTAAAAAGACCAGTGAAAGAGGAAGATGCAAGAGCCAAAAACAAGCATATGTCGAAAGCAGGGCTGGGCTACGCACAGTCCTAGTGTCACCGAGGTGTCTCCAGTCAGGGGCACTGGCCGTGTCTGCTCACCCAGGAGGTCAGTGTGTCCTCGTGAAGAGCAGGGGGGGCCAGGACTGAGAGGGCATTTCAGTGCAGACTCTAAATTTCAGACTCGCTATAGATGGAGGCAATGGATATTTACCACTAGGAAGCAATAGGTAAACAAACATATTAGTCCAATCTCTTTAGATTGCAGATTACAGAAACCCAGTTGAAGTTGGCTTGAGATTGGCTTAAGTAAAACAATTTATTGGTCCATGAAAGATCAGGACAGCTTTGATTTCAGGGTCCAAACAATGTCCTCTAGAGCCTGCCTCTCTCTGTCTCTCTCTCTCATTTCTCTTCATTTTTGAGTCTCTCAATGTTGGATTCATTTTCTCTTACTATAGATGGCTTTCCCATGCATCTGTAGGAAAGGTGACATAAAGCGGCTCCAGTGTACATTATCTTAACAGCACATGTGTCCAAGACCAAAAGAGAGCCCTTCTCTCTCTCTAAGCATCTAACTATCAAATCTCAAGGAGAAATCTGCTTGGCCTTTTGAGGGTTTCCAGCCTTATCCCCAAGCCAAGGGAATGGCATTTCTCTGATTGATTGGACTTAGGTCACATGCTAACTTCTCTGGGAGTTGGGGAGATCTCCCATCAAAAAGTACTTCTGGCTGAGTGTGGTGGCTCACATCTGTAATCCTAGGACTCTGGAAGGCCAAGGCAGGTGGAT
>CAUYRH010178964.1:0-42320 GCA_963574655.1 Perodicticus potto
TGGACACTGGGTGCTGGCAGGGGTCACCTTCACCAGGAGATCTTTGGTGAAGACTCAGAGTCACCCGGACCAGGCCAACAGAGTCTCTGAGGGGAAATCTCCTACTCTGACCCTAACCCTGAACTGGTGACTTCTGATGATCATGGTTGGGGCTGGTGGCTCCTCCAGCACCTAGGAAATGTGGAGAGGCCCTGGTAAACGACCCTGGCCGAGGACACAGGGAACTCCACTGGCCAGGACTTGTATGTGACAGCCCTGCCCACCGTGGGCTGGCATCTCTACACCCGTCCACAGCATGGACCAGAGGCCTAACTTGAGAGGCCCTGCCTGCCCTTTCCACAGGCTCCCAGCTACTGAGCAGCCTGAGGCTCGAGGCATGCCAGGGCCTCCTGGGATACCCTAGGCCGACTCTTGCTGCCTGTTACATGGTGATGGAAGGCCACACCCATGGAGAGCATGAGAGAGGACAGGCCCAGCTTTGCAACCCCTTGTCCCTACTCTCCTGTCCCAGTTGTAGAGACAGGACGCTCCCCCCCAATGGGGGTAATAAAGGGCACTGCCATAGCCTGTCCTCCCCTCTAGGGCACCACCGGTCTGGGCACATTGTAGAGACCCTAGGGAGGACAAAGCCCCTCAGGGACTACCCAGCATGGGCTCCTGGGCCGAGGGTCTGTCCCTAGGCTGACAGTGTCCTTTCCTTGGGTGGTGGCAGCTTGTTTTCTGCCTCTTGTTCATTTTATTTTTAGACTCACTTGGCCAGCCTCGCTCCCAGCCTTTGCAGAATGAGAGCGTGCCCAGGGAAGGCGGTGGGCACATTAGTGAGGCAGGCGGGCAGACGGGCACGCTGAGGGGCTGTGAGGACAGCTGATAAATTGTTTGCTTAGCTTCATCTATTTATTAGTGTGGTTAGAAACTGCTATTTATATTTTAACCCTCCAGGGACAGTCGTGAATCTCTAGATAAAGAGAGTTGGTGTATTTCCAGGCTGGAAAGTGAAAAATAATCAGTCATCACAGATCTTAACGGGACTGCCAAGGGCGGGAGCCTTAGGGAGTGCAGCCTACAGCCCTTAGCCTGAGTTACCTGAGAGTAGGTGCTGGGGATGGTGGGTGTCACTGTGCCCACACCCTGTCAGCTCGCAAGGTCTCACTCAGTGCGCTCAGATGGTAATTGGCACTGTTTGTTGTGAGGATTAATAAGTAAAGGGCAGGAAAGGCTGGTGAGAAATGTGGCTAGAAAGTTGAGAAAGGGATTCCCACCTGCGAGGTGCTGGGCCACGCAGAGAGCAGCCAGGATGCAGCTGAAGCCAAGGCCAGGGTTCCTTCCTATATGCAGAAAAACAGTTGAGGGGGGAGGTGGCCCAGCCCCTGGAAGCACCTATGGGGCGTGCCACACCCCACCACTTCTAAGCGGGTGCAGACCACCCTGTCACAGCCTTTTCTATGCAGCTGCCAGGGTTTGGGGGCCAATGCCAGCTTGGTCAAGTGTGGTCAGAGGTCCCTGTAGAGTTGGAGGGGATTAGATGAGCCGGTTTTTGAGGGGGGACCATTCCAGCCTGAATCCACCCTGATCCTACCACGGCCTCCCTAGAGGAACTAACAGGTGGGAGTGAAGCCACCAAGGGGTCAGGCTGTAAGGAGGCACGAGATCCAGGCTCAGGGAGGGACTCAGGAGCTGTCAAATCTCAGAACTTAGTTTGGGGAAGCAAAGTGAGAAATTTCCTAATAGTAGGATGTTTCCACTGCAAGCTATTGCATCGCAGATGACCTTGTATTTAGTCTGCTGTAAGGGTGATGTTTGGGGACACATCAATAAGTATCTTAACAATTTGCCACCGTCTGCTTGTGGTTTTAGAAGCACTGGCTCCTATCTTTGCAGCTTATTAATGTGAGACAGTTTAAGGACATGCACAGACATAACTGAGTTCTTCCCAGAGCGAGTCTAGAGGTGAGGCATCTCAGAACTTGCCTGGAGGGAATGGGACCAAGCAGTGTCCTAGTGGGGGTTTTCTTTGGGGTTTAAGAACTCTCATGGTCTCCTACTCATTCATGGCATCAAATCCATCTAATCCTCAATTGAACTGAGATTGGAAGGAAGCACTGAGGTGAAGGCCAAGGCAGCCTGCTCACATAGCCCAGGCCCATCCTGCCCCGGAGCCTGATTGGAGCTCAGCTTTAGCTCAATCAACAACTCAGGCCCATGGCTCAAGTCTAAGTATACATTCATCACAAGCCAAAAGCAAATATGCCTTTGATAGGTCTGATTTATGCTTAAAATCAGTTTTCTGTTCATGTCTTCATTTTTTTAAATAGCTTAGTGGTAGAACATCAAACCTACTGACTTCTGTATTATACCAACTTATTTCCTTATATTTGGAGTTTTTTTAGCTTAGAATATCTAATTAATCCACACAATCTAGGCTCGGCACCTGTGGCTCAACGGGCTAAGGCACCAGCCACATACACCTGAGCTGGAGGGTTCGAAACCAGCCCGGGCCCGCCAAACAACAATGACGGCTGCAACCAAAAAATGGCCCGGTGTTGTGGCGGGCGCCTGTAGTCCCAGCTACTTGGGATGCGGAGGCAGGAGACTCGCTTGAGCCCAGGAATTGGAGGTTGCTGTGAGCTGTGATGCCACAGCACTCTATCCAGGGGGACAGCTTGAGACTCTGTCTCAAAAATAAAAAAAAAATCCACACAATCTAGATACTTGCTGTTTCAACCTCTCATGCTCCTAAAAGAAACTGAATGCAACTGTAGCTATTTTGTATAGAGGCCTCCTCCACCACTACCGTTTTTTACCCTCTTGCCGGATACATCAGCAAATACATGTTCAGGACAAGAAGGCTTTGAAAAAAGAAATTGAATGAAATTCCAAAAATCAGGGAGATGTTTAAAGGATCTTTACCACCCTTTGAAAAATGTTAACAAATATTCCAAGAAAGAAGTAGAGTTAGCACCATGCCAAGGAGCGGCACTTACCTTCCTTCAGCCTTCATTTCACAAAGTCTTTCCTCTCTGGCCCTAGCACAACTTGGGGAGGGCCCAATGGCCAGGCTGTGCCTGCCACAGTGCCCACCTCCCTAAGCCTCTCTTTCGTCACCTCCTGCCAGCTGTAGTGCAGGATTTGTTTGCAGCCGGCCAGCTGGTCTCTGAAGAAGCCAGGAGGCGATCTTAGAGCTACCTGACTCCTCATCCTTAGCTCGGACCTCTGGCTGGAGGAAAGTCCTCCCGAGCCCAGTCTTGCCATCTTGTTATTGAAGAGGGCCCTGCAGGCAGTGGGAAGCTGGGATGCACAAGCACAGGCCTGCTCAGGGCTGGGTAGACACCTCTCCACTGACAGCCCCTACTCCCTTCTCTCCCTCCCAAGCTCCTGCCCCGTCAGTCCCCAGCCCCCAGCCATCAGCTTTGGCTCCAGACAGAAATCCCAAGAAACAAAGAGGCTATTTAGGTACAAATATTCCTAATGAACAAAGAAAGGAGATTCACTCTCCAGATGATTTAAGGCACAGTTGTCTAAGCCATTTCTCTTTAGCTAGCTCACTGGTCTGGTGCCTGCACAGGGCACCAGGAGCTCTCCAAGCCTGTCTTCACACTCCCTCCTGGAACCAGTACCTGAAAGAAAGACTGGATGAGCAACTTACAAAACATTGCCCAGGGTGCAGTGCAAAGATGCCTCCAAACAGGATGTGAGGAAAGTTCCCTGGAGCAGGTTTCTTTGCCTGGCCTCCTCAGCAGACAGGCTACAAACTTGCCTTGTCACCAGGGGGCTGAAGACGAGGATCAGGGACTTCTTGGACAATTCCTAGCCAGGTGGGTTCCTCCCAGGGCCTTGACGGCATGTGTCTGCAGGAGGACTGTTTGCAAATCCCTGTGACCGTCAACACCACCATGGTCTGCCCAGTGAGTTGCCTTTGGCGGGGGGGGGGGGGGGTGCAGTACTGGTCAGGGTCCTGGTTAATTAAGAGCAGCATTGAACTTGAAGGCCTTGTCCTGGCACCTCTCCAGTTTGGCTTAGAAACAGACTGTGAGGGAAGGGAAGAATTGCAAGGCTGGGTCTCATTGCCTTGTCAACCCTTCTCACCTCTGCTCCAACACTGACATTTTGCAGACCCCATACAATAGCAGCTGGCAATACTTTTATCATCTGTTGACCAAGGAATACAAAAGGACAAACAGCCAAGTTGAGTTCAGCATCACTGTCAAATGAAACTTTCATCTAGCTCCTAGAGACATAGAAACATAGAAGGCAGATCCATCAACAGACAGTGCTTGGTGTACACATGGCCACATAGACCCCTGGCAATAAGGTCCATTCATTCACTCAGCCAGTGTTTATTGAGTCCTCAGTAGGTCCCAGGCCTCATGTTAAATGTTGGGTCTTTGTATGAGATGAAGAAGAGACTTGGCCTGCCTTTAGGGGGTATACAGCCTGCTGGGGGAAAATCAGCATCTCTAGGCTAAAATCAAGGTAGCAGCAGGACCTGGCCCTTTAAGGCTCAGGGGAGAATGCTTCTCTCTCTCCTCCAGCATCTGGCAGTTCCTGGTGTTGCTTGGCTTGTGGCCACATCACTCCAGTATCTGCCCCCATCTTCACATAGACTTTCCTGTTGTATCTCTTCTGTCTGTGTCTTCTTTTCATCTTCAAAGCACACATGCCATTAGATTTAGGGCCCACTCTGATCATTCAAGATGATCCTTGCCTCAGTTACATCTGCAAAGACATTTTTTCCAAATAAGATCCTGTGGCCTTGTTCACAAGTCTTTGCAGGCACCCTGGTGCCTGTGACATGCATTCTGCAGGAGTCCTCTCCCCTGTGCCCCCAAGCCTCCTCACACAGCCCTACCCTGGCCTGATATCTTTGTACTCCCAGAGTACCCTGCCCTCTTCTTCCCCAAGCCTCTGTTTACTTCTTCCTTGCCCCTCCCACCTTCTTCTTGCCAACTTTCCAGGCTCTGGTCAAACCCTACTGCCTCTGAAAAGCCCGCCCAGCCTGGCAGAACTGAGAATGGCTCTCTCCCTCTGTATAGTCCCTTCCCAGGTGCCCACATCTGGATCATAGCTGTGACCAACTCACTAGGAGTCTCTTTCTCCCTTGAGGGGCTGGAGTTTTACTTTCCCTGGGATCTCTGACACCTCACACATGGTAAGGTATGCAGTGGACTTTTGTTGAATGGCACTGAAGGAAATTTGTGCA
Organism: Perodicticus potto; assembly: GCA_963574655.1. NCBI lineage: Eukaryota > Metazoa > Chordata > Mammalia > Primates > Lorisidae > Perodicticus > Perodicticus potto. Next base: position 5,198 of record CAUYRH010178964.1, read on the forward strand.
TCTTATTGCTTCTCCTATTGTTTAGTTGGGAAGAAAATTAACAAAGTCCAAGAGGAGGAAAGAGGTAGGTAAACCACTTAAGACAGAAGGGGTTCTGCGTTACCTAGTAACATATGGCAGATGGCATTCAGAGGCCTCCCCTGCTCTCACTGGCCCCCTTTCTGCAGCTCCCACCCCCTGGTTCTGAGTCTCTCTGATACCCCTCTGGCTTCCTGCAGCTCTTTGAAGGGCCACAGTTGTCTTGGCATGGGGCCTGGACTTCAGACTGTCATCACCTAACGTGGTCGCCTCAGGCTTGGCAGCCTGCGCAGATCTCCCTAAAGTCCCCATTCTGCTTCCTCCTTGCTTTGAGCAGAAGCGGGATCTCTTCCTTTTAGTTACTCTGCCTCATTTTAGCCAGGTCCTTTCTACCTGGCCCCCAAGCCCATGGCTAGAGGTCACACCCCGCCCCAACTAAACTGCAGCCCTGGAGTCGCTCCCCAGATTCTTCCTGACTTACCACCTCCAGGATGCCCAGCCCCTGGCAGCCATCCTCTCCGCCTGCTCAGGGCCCTGCTGTCTTCATCTCGTTTCTTCTCAGCCTCTCAGATTCTTTTTTTTTTTTTTTTTTTTTCAGTTTTGGCTGGGGCCAGGCTTGAACCTGCCATCCCCAGTATATGGGGCCAGCAGCGCCCTAGTCCTTGAGCCACAGGCACCATCCGGACTCTCAAATTCTTCACATCGGCTTCCATGGGTATATCAGCTCAAAGCTCCATCCGGGGCACTATGGAGTGTGGGTGGGGACAGAGTGTGAACTTTGACATCAGCCCTGGGTTCATGTCCCAGCTCTGCCTTTTGTGAGCTTGTCATCTATATAAAGCCTGAGTTCCCAATGAAGTCATTCATGTACTTAGTAAATAAAGAAATCATTCTGGAGCACCTAGTAGGTCCCAGACTTACGCTACATGAGACATCACGGGTACAGCAGTGCAAAGGGCATAATCCTGCCCTCAAGCCATTTGCTGTCCATGAGGTGCCAGCCATATGAATAAGGCTACCAGAATGGGACAGAGGGTGTGATGTTGATGCCACGTCCTGTGCTCTGATGTGACTGCTGGGAGCCTGAGCAACTCCCACTGCAAAAAAATCCTTCAAGAATTTCAATAAGAAGTATTTTCATAAAAAGCAAGCTGTGGGTGTACTTGGCTATTGTGAGCTGACATAATCAGCTGCTCCAAATGGACAGAGCAGGCTGGGAAACCACCAAGCCTGTCCTGAACAGCACAGGAGGCCAAGGTCAACTCTCTGCGTGTCCCGGACTTTAACATGGCATGGCTGTAAGATACATCGAATTTAAGAATATTTTTTCAGGAAGAAAGAAAGAAGCAGCAGCAAGGCGCAGAAGGCTTCTGTGGACAATGACGTGCATCACGGCATTAACAGGTGACAAAAGCATGTGGTTCTGAAAGTCCTCTCTGTTCAGCTGATGATTGACAAAGGCCTACAGAGCAGCCAGCCACTCTGCTAGCACAGCCCGATGTGTCCACTAGTCACAGGTGACAATCTTCTTCCTGCCCCCTCCCTAGCCCCTTAGCTCTAGTTCCCTACTCTGACCCTGTCTCAGCCGAGAGGAAACTGTGATGCTTCTTGGTCCCAGCAGGAGAAATGCTCGCGTTCAAATGGAAGACCACCGCATCCATCTATGATGGGGGTCAAAGGCCTGGTCAGCAGTGGTGGCTGATGAGAAGGTCTCAAGGGGCTCGGCGCCTGTAGCTCAGCCACTAGGGTGCCAGCCACATACACCCGAGCTGGCGGGTTCGAATCCAGCCGGGGCCGACTACAACCGAAAATAGCCAGGCATTATGGCAGGCGCCTGTAGTCCCAGCTACTTGGGAGGCTAAGGCAAGAGAATCGCTTAAGCCCAAGATTTGGAGGTTACTGTGAGCTACGATGCCACAGCACTCTACTGAGGGTGACATAGTGAGACTCTGTCTCAAAAAAAAAAAAAAGAAGGTGTCAGGGAAGTATGCAGGGCATGGGAGAAATGTTCAGGAAGTGAACTGATAAGTTTGGCTGTGGAGAGAAAAGAGAAGGAGCAGGGAGAGGCATGTGACAAAAAGGTAGTGGTCAGGGGACTGCCAGGGCTGGATCTGCCTGAGCAGGGGGTCCTGAGTGTGCTTGAGGCTCTCCTGTCCCATGGAGCTGGCTCTGAGGGCTCAGGGCAGCTGGGTTAGGCTGGCCATGTCCTACAAGGCAGAAATGAGCCCCCTCTCTCCTGAACCCACAGAGACTGAGAACTCCTTGTGCCTCTTCTAAAAGCCTAGTGCTGTCCAGCAAGTGCCCACCTGCCTCTGCTGGTCCCAGCAGGCCTTGGCTGGTCCCATCTCTCCCCAGCTGAGCACCCGGTCTCACTGCCTAGCACCCGAAGCCTGCCTAACTGTACAGTGGGGCTGAGAGAAGTACCTGCTTCCCAACATTGTGGCAGCCAGCCATCGATGGCGCCGTGCTCTGAAGGCAGCAGGACAACGCCCGCCCGCCTGGCATCTGGGAGCCGCTCAGGAAGACCTTCCTCCTCCTCTTCCTTCCTCTGTCCCCTCCCTTTTCTCCTTGCCTTTGTAGGGTTGCTGCAGTATATATACTGATTTCCGCGACTACTAGAACAAACTTAGTGGCTTAAAACCAAAGAAATATAGCCATTTGTTTACATAGAAACATATTTAATCATTTATTCATCCATTCATTCATTCATTTGCCAAAAGTTCTGGGGGGCAGAAGTCTGAAAGCCAAGGGTCATGAGGACCAAGCTCCCTTGGAAGCCTCAAGTGGAGCATCTTTTCTCGCTTCTTCCATCTTTTGGTGACCCCCAGATATTTGTTCAGCCTGTGGCTGCCTCACTTCAACCTCTGCCCCCAATCTTCACCTCATCTTCTTCCCCGATGTCTCCAATATCCTTCTGCCTCTTATGTGGGACGCCTGTCATTTGGTTTAGGGTGCACCTGGATAGTCCAGGATGATGTCATCTCGGGATCCTTAACGGAATTATATCTTCAAAGACCTTTCTGCAAATAAGGTCACACTCATAGGTTGTAGGTAGATAGAACTTTTGAGAGCCACCATTCAATACACGGCAGTGTGACTGTCAGAATTTCTCAGGAATCCCAGGATCTCAGGCTGAGCCACCTGCATTTTCCCTGAGCTGGGCCCCTGCAGGACACCCATGGAGCTGAGTTCCCACAGCCACAAAAGGAGGCAAGATTACAGCCTGATTCAATGCTCTAGAACTCAAGGTCACAGGACCCTGGAGATCAGCAGACCTAACCCCTTCACTGGCCTAGTAGAGGAAACCGAGGACCCCAGGAGACTATAAATCTCCCTCTCCCTCCTGCTTGCTTTCAGCAGACACTCAGAGGGCATTTCCATGGGCCCCGCCCAGGCTTGCTGCTGGGGCGCAGGGTTAAACAAAGCCCGCTGACTTCTCTGCAGCCACCGAAGTTTCTTCTTGCTCTCCTTCAGGGCTGCATAGACTTTGCCAAGGGCACACAGCAGGCTCTCCTGTTGCCCAGTGGAATAGGAGACACACCAGCCACAGGGTACTCTGAAGCACAGAGCGGGGAAAGAACTTATTCTGGCCCTGGAGCTGAAGTTCTGGGTTTGAACCCTGATGACCAGGTCTGTTACCGTAGCCCATGCATGTGCTAAGTTAAAAAGTAGCAGTGAGCCCTGACCGGTTGTGAGGCATACACAGTGCAGTGAGGAGAGTGCGAGCATTTTGCATCTTGCAAAGGGCCCTGCGAGGCATTCTTCAGAGATGCCAGGATGTGCTTCCCACCTGCATGGCCTTGAGGCTCAGACTGATCTTTCTCCAGCATTGGAAGGTACAAACCACAAACTGCTGCCCCTATGCTGGGAAATGCAGGAGCCTGGGGTAAAGCCAGGGCTTGAGGGGCGGGGTGAGAGGACGGCCCTGCAAAGTTTACCCTTCATCCCCCATTCACACATTTCTGAGAGCACAGAGATGGAACAGAACAAGAGAAAGACCATGTCTTTCACAAAAGTGGGGAGGGGACAACTCAGTGACCAATTTCGGTGATTAGCTGCAAGAAGAGGGCCCTTTATTCCAGGCGTGTGTATGCCTTTTAATTTCCTCTTGTGGGCTCCTGAGGGGGCCCAGTAACCATGTAATTGGTATTCCTCTCCAGTCTTGCAGGACGTGGGGGGCACTCGCCCAGATGCGGCTCCAGGTGGTACTGAGTGCCACCTGCACTCCCAGCTTCCGATTAACTATGCTGCAGCAAACCTGCATGGGGCAGGGAAGGGAGGTGAGGGCCCCACCAGCTCAGCCCAGGGTCCAGGTGGGTGGTCTCTGGCCAGAGGCAACAGCAGCAGCAGCATTATTGAGGTGCAAGTTGACCTTGGCACCTTTCTGCTTTGTGGGAAACAAAAATAAAAACCGGAGACAAAAGGGCTTGGTTGCTTAAACAATTGAAGGCATAGAAGTTACAAACCAGGCCAATTAGGGAGTGGTGATTTGCATTACAAAAAGACCCTTTGCTCCATAAAAGGAGCTCTCTGGAGGTTGCAGTAGATGGTGCCCTGGGTGTTAGAGATTCAATTTACAAAACAGTGATTTGCCCACAACTCTATAGTGTAAAACTTTTAGTACTGACTTTTGACCGAATACCAAGAGATACAGCCACCCTTGAACTGTCTCATGCTCACCCCCTTTCACTGCCATGCCCTGAGCAATTGTCAAAATCAGATGCGGATCCTCCCAGGCTGGACCTGGCTCACACACAGCAGCCACGTGCCCAGGCCCAAGTCCCACGCTTTCTGAGCCATCAGTAAGTCACAAAGCCTGTCCCCTCTTCCGGGCCTGAGTTCACATTTATAGAACAAGGAAAGGTTGATACAATCATCGCCAAAGGCGCTTTGCAGTCCCACCATTCCAGGAGATCATTCTCGGGCACAGCTGTGTGGCTCTGGGAATCCCCTTGCCCTAGATAATGCCTAGAACAACAGAAAGGGGGCACATGAAATACGCCTATAAAAGGACCTTAACAATGTACCACTTACACAATCCAGAAGTGCAGGGATGGGGTGGCCTGTGTAGAAAGGGCAACTTAAAAGTCCCATGCCTCACCATCTAAGCACTCAGAGGGGCATGTGTGCCTGGTGCTGTGGTATTCGGGGGTGAACTTGGCAAGCTCAATGACATTTTCATTCATGTTAGTGCTCAGTGGAAGTAAACTCTTACCCCCAAATTGTGAGAAAAGTAGAGTCTCAACATGCTAAGTCTGAGTTTCACAAAATTTAACTTGACCAGAGTTCGGAATATAGTAAGAGCTTTAAAAAGTGGCTTCCAATTGCTCATTAGGCATTTTGAATTTGGATATAAAAATCTTGCAAACCTGGCAGGCTCAGAGTCTTGGGAGCTGAACACTTCCCATGTAACTTCATGGCAGTGGTGCCTGAGAAGCAGTTTGTAGGCGCCTTTAGGGATTCATAGTGATTTTTAAATGTTCTGAAGTCCGAGCCTCAACCAGCTACTTGTTCTCAAAGGTAGGAAGTTTGAGGGACGTAAATCAACCAGGAAAAAGGCCAACAGAGGAAGAGTGAGAACAGAGAGAGAGAAAGGCTCAGAAGAAAGGAGATGAGGGAGGGGGAGAGGAGAGAAAGAATGTGAACATTTCCTGGTGATTTTAATTTTCACATCAGAAAACACTGCACGTCTGTCAACCATTATGTTTCCCATGCAGCCTACTGCATAGAGTACCTCAAGGAGGGAAGAAAATAGAATTCAGTCCTTTCTGCCCCAGCCTCATATGCCCACAGCTGTTTGGGTACAAAGGAAGGAGAGAAGAGCTCTGGAAAATTGCCAAGGGGCTCTGCTGTCTCCTAGGGGGATGGCCAATTTTCACCACCACTGGAGTGGTTAGAGCTGCCCAGTCTGCCCTCCTCTGCTTCCACAGGAAGGCGCGCTGAGGTAGAGGCTGCCACGGGTCCACAGGACACAGGCCTCCTGGGCCTGCTTTTGGCACCTAGAGGACTCAGTGCCGAGGGGTTGGCAGAACCCGAGAGTTGAAAAGTACCTCCAGGACTCACCGATGGTCCAGGCTTGCCTCTGAAGACTGGGGCTCAACCAGTCAGGCAGCAAGATCCTCATCCGGGCAGCACTGGTCTAAACACCCTGGCCCCCTGGGGCCTCCATGCTCCTGGTCCCTTCCTTAATGAGCCTGAAGCAAGGGACTTGAAGCTGGTGGCTTCTGACATCTCCTCGTTCCCAAGTCCAGCCATCCTCCACCCGGCATCCATCCGGGCCTGGTGGTGGTTTCGCCAGGGAACAGTAGGTGGCTTCTGCCTATGAGTGACAAGAGGACAGTAAGACAATGGATGTTAAGGTATTTCATGCTATTGAGTGAAAACAGCAGAAACACTGAGACTAGCTCTTGTTGCCCTTTCTGTGAAACTGAGATCCCCTCGGTTCAATCACTCAGAGTCATCTTCCCAACAGAAGCCCTGCCCTCGTGAACTTCTCCATGCATGTCTTGATAAATACACTCCAAGTTGAACTAGCTCCTCTCCCACCCTGTCCCAACAAGGGAGCATGTAGACTGTAAGGACCTTGGGTAGGTGGCGGCCATTCTGACTTTCGATCCCAGACACTGGCAAGTGACCACCTCAGTTGGCTGAAATGTCCCACCCCACTCTGCTGTATTGTGGTTGCAGTGAGATCTGTGTGCTCAGATGTGACATTATGATTGTAAAGCCCTCAGTACAGTGCTTGGCACAAAGCCATTGTTCTCGGAGCAGTAGTTAGACTAATCTCTGCTTGTCACCATCCTTTACTTCCTCCCATGAATGACACCTGAAGACCTCAGCCAGTAGCCACAGTAGTGAGCAGAAGTACCCCTTTGCCATTGGTGCCATCCTGACTTTAGGCCAGTTGTCATCCATGGTCGCTTTTGTGGTCACTATTGTCAGCCTCAACTGGCCAGTCTTCCTAAAGGCAGGTGATAGTTTGTCTAGCTGTTGATAAGGGGTGTTCACAGGGCATCAAAGGCTCTAAATGGAGAGGCAGGCGAACCATGCTCCTGGGGCGCAGCAGAGACCACAGAGGCAACCACAAAGTTTTCAAAGGGAAACAGTTGTCTCTACCCAAACTCAGGGAAGTCCTATCTGCTATCACCTCAGGGGCTTCATCTGAGCCTGTAAGAAGCTGAAAGCAAAAAGAACCTTTCTGAACATGACATTCCCACCCCCACCAGGCCAGTGTGGGGGGACAGGACCCATAGCAAGTAGAGAGAACTTGGTCATTATTTCCTAAGACAGCCAGTCTTACAGCTTCCACTGTGGGTGCTGCCCTTCCCAGGCCTGCTCTGGGGTCTCTTCCTGAGGAGTACCGATGTCTTCCCCAGCCATCTTCTCTGCCAGGGTACCCTATAGCCTTTTGATGAGTCCAGTAAAACCTTCATTCCAAAATCTGACAAGGATAATGTAAGAAATGAACATTACAGACCAGGTTCTCTCATGAACATAGTTTCAAAATCCTTAAGAAAGTAATAGCCAATCAAACCCAATATGTATACACATATAGTATTTATTGATACATTTATTTAAATATACATATACACAAATATATACATATATATCCCCATTCCTATTTTATTCGTATATGTTCATACATGTTCATTGCCCACTCATGTGTGTACGTGCAGACAGAGCACTTCATCATCATACTCCTGCTATTTTCACATCCCAAATAAATGATGTCTACACCAATTCTTGACCTGGTGTCTGCTTCTGGGAAACACAATCTAATTCAATAACCAATTCAGGTTTATTCTTGGCATGTGAGGGTGGTTTTATATTAGAAAATCAATCAATGTGATTAATAATATTAACAGAGAAAAAGAGGAAAGTCATATCCTTCGAATAGATGCAGAAAAGCATTTGACAACATTAAACATCCGTCTTTGATTTTTAAAAAAAGAAAAATATCTGAGCAAACTAAGAAGGGAATTTTCTGATCTGATAAGGGGAAGCCACAAAAACTACAGCAACTATCACAATCACTGGTGAAGCATTAAAATCTTTCCCCATAGACTGAGAAGGGGGATAAAGTTGTCCATCAGGGGATAAAGTTGTCCACTATCACTTCCGTTCCACATTATACCAGAGGTCCAATATACTTCATTAATATAGGAAACTAGTGAGGCTCAGCACCTGTAGCACAGTTGTTAAGGAGCCAGGCACACACCAAGGGTGGCGGGTTCAAACCTGACCCAGGCCAGCTAAACAACGACAACTGCAACAACAACAAAAAAATAGCCAGGCATTGTGGCGGGCACCTGTAGTCCCAGCTACTTGGGAGGTTGAGGCAAGAGAATCGCCTAAGCCCAAGAGTTGGAGGTTGCTGTGAGCTGTGACGCCACAGCACTCTACCCAGGGTGACCTAGTGAGACTCTGTCTCAAAGAAATATATATATAGGAAACTAGTGAAAAGGCATAAACATTAGATTAGAATACATAAGTCTATTATTCACAAGGTACATGATTGGGCACCTAAGAAATCCAGTAGAAGTCAAGCGTAGTGGCATGAGCCTGGAGTCCCAGCTACTCTAGAGGCTGAGGCAGGAGGATTGTTTAAGACCAAGAGTTTAAGGTTGCAGTGAGCTGTGATTGCACCACTACACTGTAGCCTGGGTAACAGAGTGAGACCCAATCTCTAAAAAATTATTTAAATATATATATCCAAATACATATAATATATTAATAGAATCCATAGACAAAATGTTAGAAGTAATAAGTAAATTTAGCAAGCCAGAAGGATATAAAATATTTTAAAATTTGGTTGCATTCTTATATATCATCCATCAGCAAATAGATGGAAAATAAAATATAAAAGATACCATTTACAGTAACATTAAAAAAAACACTAACTACCTAGAAATAAATCCAATGAAAGATGTACAAGATTTCTACACTAAAAAAAAAAAAAAGTTGAGACATTAAAGGTCTAAATAAAATGAGAACTATGTCATTAGTCATGTATTGGAAGACTAAATGCTGAAAAGATATAAATTTTCCCCAAGTTAATACATGAACTTGACATAAGCCCAATAAAAGTTCAATCAGGCTTTAAAGCAAATGTTTTAAACTATCAGATATTAAGAATGCTATAGTAAATAAGATAGTGTGATATTGGTGCAAGGATAGTCAAATATCAATTTGAAAATGTAATAGAATAGGGTCTAGAAATGGACCTACACATATGGCTGCCTGATCTATGAAACATTGTCTTGGCAATGAATTATTATGAGTCAATCAATTATCGATATATTGTGAATCCTACACCCACATCCATTCTAGGTGATATGTAAAAGGTACAAAATAAATATTTTATAGAAAACATAGAAGAACATCTTTACAACCTTAGAGTGGGCAAATATACCTCAAATGGGACACAAAACACACTGACCATAAAAAGATAATGAATTAGACTACATTAAAATTAACAATGTTCATTTACCAAAAACATTAAGAGTGGGAAAAGGTCATCTTCAGAGAGGGAGAAGGTATTTGCAATATATTTACATATGCAGATTCTTTTTCACATTTTCTATTGGGATATCTGTTTTTTTCTTATTGACTTGTAGGAATTTTTATACATAACATGTATTATATATCCCAGATAGTTCTTCGATATGTCTCAAAGAACTATCCAAATATATAAAATTTCTACAAATTATTAAGAAAAAGACTGACATTCCAGTTGAAAATTTGGCAAAAGACTTGAATGAACATTTCACAAAAGAAGTTACCCAAATGGTCAAAAGGAGTTTAACCTCAGGAGTCGTCAGAGAAATGCCATGAAAACCACAATGTAACACTGCTAGTGCAGTGGGCTCTGCAGTGTGCTTTCCAAATCTCTGTCCCCACCTTAGGGCTGAGATACTCAGCTTCAAGAGCTAGGAGTTTTGACTGTGGGCAGCTCACAGCGTAGTTCCTCCCCCTGATGATTGCTCTCTGCTGAAAAGAACTGCCTAGCCTAAAACCACCTCCTCTCCCCGGGGAAAGCACTCATGCAATGACTGGTTGAAATGGGATGCAAGGACTCAGTCCCCAGCCCACATCTGAGTCAATTCTGAAAAGTCATCCCACCTCCAGAGTTCTCCATGGGCCTGGCGGCGGCGGCCTTTGGTGTGACTTCATTGCCTTCCGACTCTCCTCCTGCCTAATCCTGCTTCCTTCACTCCCTCAAAGATACTGTTCCTAAGAGCACTCCCCAATAAACTTCCTGCACATTAGTATTTATTTATTTATTTTATTTTATTTGTTTGAGGCAGAATGTCACTCTTTCGCCCTGGGGTTGAGTACCATGGCAACTTTATTGCTCACAACTGCCTCAAATTCCTGGGTTCAAGCAAATCTCCTGCCTCAGCCTCCTGAGTAGCTGGGAGTATAGGTGCCTGCCACAATGTCCAGCTAGTTTTTCTACTTTTAGTAGAGGCAGGGTCTTGCTGTTGCTCAGGCTGGTCTCAAAGTCCTGAGCTCAAGCAATCCACCCACCTCGACCTCCCAGAGGGCTCGGATTACAGGTGTGAGCCATCAAGTCCACCCAACTAGTATTTGTTTTAGAGTCTACTTCCCAAGGAACACAACTGGGGGTGACTGCATTCCCACCAGAAGGGGTAAAATAAAAGACAGACAATACCATAAATTGGTTAGGATGTTGACCAGTCAGAGCTCTCATAGGCGGATGTAGACCAATCAGAATGTTCATGTACTATGGGCAGGAGTATAAATTGTACAAGGACTTTGGAAATCAGTGTGGCACTATGGTAGTATCTACTATAGCTAAGCAACAATTCCGCTACTAAGTATTATAACCCACAGAAAGGCCAATATATGTTCACCAATAGACATATACACAGATGTTCATAGCAGCATCGTTCATACTATCCAAACTAGAAGCAACCCAAATACACATCGAGAGGAAAATGGATGAATAAATTATGGCATATTTACATACAAATCTCACAAACATTATATTGAATAAAAGAAACCAGACACAAGAAAGGAAGTTCTGTCTGATTCTATCTATGTTAAATATGAAAATAAAGAAAAGCTGGTAGAACTCAGGAGCATGGTCACTACTAAAGGGGATCAGCGACCATGAAGAACACTCTGGGAGTTCACCTGGGTTCAGGTTACACAAGGTGCTCACATTGTGAAATTCATCAAGTCATATCTGCATGATCTGCTTACTTTTCTGTATATAATACTCCAATTAAACAATTTCTCAAATCACAAAGAACACATGTACAAACCACACATATATACATACACGCACACATCCCTACAAACTAGCAAAGACAGAGTCCCTGAGGTTGCCTTTCCCTTGATAATGTGGCATCTCTTCTTCTCTCTCCTTGCTCCTGGTAGAGTGTCATGGCGTCATAGCTCACAAAAACCTCAAACGCTTAGGCTCAAGAGATCACCTGCCTCAGACTCCCAAGCATCTGGGACTACAGGCACCCACCACAACGCCCAGGGTTTTTTCTTTTTAGAGATGGGAAGGTCTCGTTCTTGCTTAGTCTGGTCTCGAACCCATGAGCTCAAGCAATCCACCCACCTCAGCCTCCTAGAGTGCTGGGATTACAGGTGTGAGCTACCGTGCCCGGCGCAAACAGGACAAAGTTTTAAGTGTACCATTTTCCAGGGCAAGATAACTCCAAAATTTGAGGATGCCCAAATGCTCTAAGCACATTTGACACCTGGGGCCTGACTGGAGAGGAGGGTGTTGTGCGAGGAACACGTGGACAAAATCAGAAGTTTCATATTCACCTGGCTTGGCCTATCGACATGCAATGTGGGGGCAGCATCGTTTTGTCATTACTGAGTGGGTGGCAGCTTGGGAGGGCAGACAATTCTCCTTGATGAGTCAGTTGAGATATAATCAGGGCACTTGGTGATGAAAATAAAAAGCCTTCTTCCCTGCCTGTTGGAAGGTTCAGCGGGTATGCTCTTTGATAAATGGTCACAGTAATGAAATTCACACTCTTTAATCACAAGGGCTATAACTTAATTAAAAACACATGGAGGATTGATTTGGGTTGGAGAGCTCTCCAGTCCTGGGCTTTATTAAATTCAGTGTTTCTTTGCTCGGCCTCATCCCACGTGCTTGAGCACAGAAGTCGATGGCTGAGGCATTGTCACTGCCCTAATGGGATGAACCTCGCTTGGGGACCCTGGGCTGACCAGGCTGAAGGGAGGAGGTAGGGGCCAGGGTATCCAGACAGGGAGGCCCAGTCCCTGCAGCCTTCTCTGCCTTTGCCTACAGCATCTTGCATCTCAAGGCAGACTCTAAGTAGGAGTCCTCACTATTCCAAGTCAAGGGGGGTTCTCGTCTGCTCAGCTGACTGAGGTCCCGTGGGGGAGACCTGATGCTCAGTTAGCCTGGCTGGGTGCAAGGTAGCAGGAACGTAGGAATTACTGGGAAATTGAAGAAAACACTAACAATGCTTTCATTCATCTCAGTGAGTGCTCAGAGCCAGCTCGTGAGATGGCAACTGTTGCTGTCCCCATCTTACACATGCAGGAGCCAAGGTCCTGGACAGGCGCCACCCGCGCATTGTTCTATGTACAGACTCACCTCTGCACTCTCCCTCACATAGAAATACTTCCCTCTGCACCTGCACCCTCCCAACATGTGCAAACATATTCCTGGGCAGATACACCCAGACATGGACGCACAGCCACACACACAGGTGCACTCCTGACACACACACCGAAATATATACCCCTTCACATACCCAAACACACACATGCATGTGTGCATACACCACGATACAGCCACACATCCACAAGCCCACACCTAGGCACACTGCCCCCACCCCCTCCCCACATCCACCCAGGGGCACATGTCCCCAGTCACAGCATATGACCACACACCCTAAGACACATGCATCCACTAATATCCACACCCGTGAAGGGGCACGCAGCCAGAAACAGCCACACTCACGCGCATAACTTCCCGTGCCACACACGTGGATGTTCACCCATGAAGATGCACCTTCTGTGGACATGCACGCACGTTCCCATAGACATCTGCCTCGCACACACGCCAGACACACGGAGGTGTCTGCTCCACACATCCATACACGGTCACCCACCCCCACATTCACACACACACACGTAATACCTACACACACACGTGCTGTGCAGATAAACCCAGTTACAGATGCAAATTCACATACTCATAGCCATCCACACTCTTTACACGCTCGGCACACATCTGTGTACGTATGTGTGTACCTCCACACATAAACATGCACAGACAAACATCTGTACACACGCGCAGCCATGCATATATACCCCTGTATGTGAGCTTGGACAATTAAGTTCTTGAGGTTATCCTACAAAAAGTTTTATATACCTCACTGCTGAATGTCACTGCAGTCCCCTACAGAGTACTCCCCGGGGCAAGCTATGCAGTGCGCTGACGCCAGTGCCTAGTCAACCCTTCAAAGCAATTTGGGAACTTTTTCTGGAACGGGCATCAGAGTTGTCATTGTACCACATAAGTAATACATACATCTGTATTCACACATAAACACACATACGTGCACGTAATCATATACACCCACATACATGCACACATATGAACGTTTTTAAACAAATGGACACACTCACATTTACACACACAAATGTACACACCCACACACACATACAAACACATGACATATAGGAATGTATGTGTACATATCCAAACGTTATATACACATGGTGACAACTACACACCTAAACACACACACTATTGACACCATCCTTTACTCGTGAACATGGATACTCCCACACTTTTTTTTTTTTTGAGACAGAGCCTCAAGCTGTCACCCTGGATAGAGTGCTGTAGCATCACAGCTCACAGCAACCTCCAATTCCTGGCCTCAAGCGAGTCTCCTGCCTCAGCCTCCCAAGTAGCTGGGACTGCAGGCGCCCGCCACAACGCCCAGCCATTTTTTGGTTGCAGCCATCGTCGTTTGGCGGGCCCAGGCTGGATTTGAATCCGCCGGCTCAGGTGTACGTGGCTGGCACCTTAGCCCGTTGAGCCAAAGGCGATGAGCCTATACTCCCACATTTATGCACCCCAGAGGCCATCTGTCTAAGCCAAGGACAATGAGCCCCTTCTAAAAATCTGTGGCCAAGGGAAAGTCCTAAGGAGCCAGGCGTTATTAGCATCATGCATGCCACCCCACCCACCACGACCACGGACATATCTTGGCAAGGCCATTGGCACAACAGCCGGTGGGGGAGGAGATCGGCTTGTCTCCTGAGAAAGCAGCGGGGTCAGTGGCTCCCTCGGCTACCCAGGGCACGTGCTGCAGGGTGGAGCCCCCTCCAGGAGAACCTGCGCCACATGAAGCTTCCTGGATCAGTGGCAGTAAGTAGCTGGTGACCAGAGACAATGCTGGAGAGGATGGTGTGGCTGCAGTCAGACGGTGGCCTTGCTAAGGAGCTGGGCCTTTGTGCTCAGTGCCACCATCAAAATGTTGAAAGGAGTGGAGGGAGGTAGTCAGATTTGTGTCTGTGGAGGATCCCTCTGGCTGCCCCATGGAGAAGGGTGGAAGATGGGCATTTTGGAGGCAGAGAGGCCAGGGAGGAGGCCGGCACAGCCACCTAGACCGGACAGAGGGGGCTTAGCCCAAGTAGTGGGGGTGGAGCGACAGATGGCAAGCTGGCTAGAAGGGAGTCTGGCCAGGACGGGGTCGTGTTGGGTGGGGGCATGAAGGAGAGAGAGAGAGAGGCGAAAGACGCCATCCAGATGTCTGGGGTAGGGGACTGCAGGTGGGCAGGAGCCAAACCAGGTAGGCCCTACTGGCCATGACAGGGGACTGAGCTTTATCTGGGGCCATGAGGAGCTACTGAAGGGGTGTGCTTATGAGAAGGTTTCTGGGAGGGACCAGATGGATGATCTGGAAGGATGGGTAGGGCCCTCAAGAACAATTCACACCAGCTGGAGGGGGGGGATGAGGCTATCGAAGCAGAGCCAGCACCTTCAGGCAGTCCAGCACATCTAGGTGGTCCAGCACGTCCAGGCAGCCCACCAGGACTGCACAGGCGAGGCTGCCCCAGCAAGACTCCACCTGGAAGCTAGAAGTCCAGAATCAGAATGTCAGGAGGGTTGGTTCCTTCTGAAAGCTGTGTGGGAGAGAGTTCTAGGGCTGTCTCCCACACCTCTGGCTGCCTTAGGTGTTCCTTGCTACATACATGGCATTCTTCCCATGCCATCATATCACCTTTCCTCTATGCTTGTCTAGCTCTGGGTCCAAATTTCCCCTTTCTAAAAGATTAGATTAGGGCCTACCCGAATGGCCTCAGTTTTACTTGTTCATCCACAATGACTATTTCCAAATAAGTTCACGTTCACAGGTCCTGGGAGTTAAGGACTTCAGCACCTTTTGATGACACGATTAAAATCATAACAGCCATTTACGGTCAACTGTGAGCAGGAGCTCCTGGGGCCCCTCCCGGGTCATGGTAGCTTCTGTGGAAAGGAAGTCAACCACTCAGTCCAGGCTGGACCTGGGCAGGAGAGGAGTCCAGGTCTAGAGCGATGTTCTGGCTAGGCATGACCTTCAGTCCAAGGCCTGGGACCCCAGTGGAGGGCACGCCTCAGATAAGGAGAGAGAGCTGTCCTGGGAAAGTGTGGAGGCGTGCAGATGCTGCCCAAGGGTGCGGAGACAGAAAGACTGCATGTTAGTCGGAGAGGTGTGGCAGGGGCTCAATGTGGCCCAGGGTAGGGGAACACAGCAAGCAGGAAGGCTGAATGAGCGTGTGGAAGCCTTTCTGACTGCAGCACTGGAGCCTGGGAGATGCACATTGACATCCTCTCTGGCCCTTTTCCCAAAGGGAGATCGGGCACTTGTGCTGGGGATGGATATTTCCAAGGCAGCAGACCCAGGGATTGGACAGGTGAAGGCCAGGCTATAAGGGAACAGAGGACAGGCGCCATCATGCTGGAACATGGGAGCGTGTGTGTGCACTAATGCCTGTGCCCAGGTGCACGTGAGCAGGGCTGCCTCTGGGTGCACCTGTCTAAATGTGCATGTGTACAGGGTTTCTCGTGCTTGTGCTTGTTGGGGGAGGCACGGGTGGTCAGACAAGGTTTGCCAGGAGAACTGCCCACCTGAGCTTCAGTTAAGCTCAGCTTTAAACCCCTCACAAAATGGTGGTCTACGGTGTCACCTGTCAGCCATCGTAACCCCTCTCCACCTGTCCTAAGCCCCTGGCACCTCATCTCCTATAGACACATCTCCTCTGCAGGCTGCCGTGGCTGGCAGGAGGCCTGCTGGGTTCCCCACCTGCCTGTGCCTGTGTGGTTGCTGAGCCTGCACAGGCCACGTTTTGGCCAGGCACATGCTAGAAGCTTATTTGTTATTTGTTGTCTCACACCTAATGCAGAAAGCATCTAGCTGCAAAATGACACGGGTTCATTTGGTAACCTGGGACCAGCTGGGGCCTGGGGGCTGGCTACAAACTGCCAGTGATGGAGGGCTTGCCTGCACAGAGAAGTGGCTGGGTGTGGAGAGAGAGAGAAGGCAAAAACAACAGTGAGTTGGTACCAGTGAGTTTTTTGTATTGGAGTGACAGTCTTTGGGTAAACGTCCCTTAAGTGCTAGGTGACAGGTATTGCAAGGGCAAGAAGATAGGACAGCCCTGGGTGAAAATCCCTTCTCAGGCAGAGGCCTGTGTGTTGTTGAGGCACCTAGCTGCACCTGTTTTCCTATCCACAAATGGGGCTGTAAGGGAAAGCTGGGCTGTTCAACTCCCACAGTTTGTTGAGAGGGTCAGATGCAAATAAGGGCTGTGGAGGTACTGTGTGAACTGCTGAGCTTTGTCCAAATATGAGAGGTTTTTATTGATTGTGAAGGAAATTATGATGTCGGAAAAGTTAGCACAGAGCCCAAAGAAGGACATATTCACAACAGTGGCAATTAACACCTGTGCCCACAGTCTACAGCAGGACTCACCGTGCCCAGGAGCAAGGCCTGTAATGCCTGACCCAGCTTCCAAGTAAATGAATGCCCTGGTTCTGTCTGTCTCTGAAAGACAGCTGGCTCCATTTGGAATTCCTCTCTCCAAAGTCTTTGTACCTCAACAGCATTGCCCTTTTTCCAATGACACTTTAAAAGCCCCTTATATTACTCAGAAATCCAAAGGGAGGCAGACATTTTGAAAGCTTATTTTATTGCCGGTGTTACATTTCGTACCATTATACACCAGATCACTAATAAAGTTGTGGCCCTGCTCCATCGTTGCAAATGATTGCATTGCCATCTCCATGTGGAAACATCTCATTAACCTTCAGACTGTGGCTTTGCTTGATTGAAATTCTCCATGTGGTCCTGCCTTTGTGCATGTACCCATATGTATTTATGTGTGTGCTTATTCCAGAGACGGAGGGTGAGGAGGATAGAGGGAGAGAGAGAGACAATGTGCTTGGTGAGAAGAGAGGTCGAGAGGGAGAGCTGATGGTGGTTGTTTTGGTAGAAAGTGTCATAATCCATGGGCTTGCTCAGAACTCTCTCAGGCCAAAATACCCTGGGAGTATCTTTGAGGGGTCCATGTTTTCCTTCTACACCTTCCATCCTTGCCCCTATCCTGGCATCAGAAGTGGTGAGGATGGAGTCTCATGCTCATAGGAAACCATGCTAGGGCCCTCAGGCTGAGATTGGTGGGGAAGAAGCCAAAGATGAGGCTGAGGGAGTGATCACCTCCCATCCGCAAACTGCCCTCCCTCAAGAGAGCTGGCACTTGTAGGTCACCCTCATAACAGCCACTGGGGGCAGCAAGAAGTGGGGCTGACTGGCCATCTTCCTTTATATCCCTGTGGCTTACATTCTACCTGGAACCCTTTCTCCCTGCCAAAAGAGTCAGCATATAGAGTTTGGTGCACACACTTACATAAGGATGAAGCTTGTTCGTAAAGAAATATGTTATTGGAAAGGGGTCAACTGCAATTGACTATCATAGCCTTGCAGGGTTGAAATAAATGGATAAAGGGAATCATAGCTCTTTTCCCTCCTTCATGGGGTTCCTTGAAGCGAAAGGAGACAGGAAAGAAAGGTGGGGAGTAAGAAGGAATGGTAAGGCCCGAGGGTAACTACAGGGAAGGAGGGCCTGAACAAGTCTGTCACCTGTGGGTCTTGGTTTGTCTATCCATAACCAAAAAACCCAGAGAGCTGGACTAGCTGGTCTGTAAGAATTATTCTAGCTTTTAAATACCATGAATTACAAAAATATTGGGTATACAGGAAGTGTCCAGTCGTCTGCTAGGCCAGGCTGTGGGGGAAACAGGGGACCATTGCTGTCAGCCCAGCTAGGAAGCAGAGGCAGTGATAAGAGGCGGGAGTGCTTCACAAGAGTAAAATGAATCAGTTGCTCAGAAGAAGCTCAGCTGCTCAGCTAGCAAGAGCAGTAGAAAATTTCTCTGCGGGCTTTACAGTGAAAGGGCTGACAATTTGACTTGAAAGTGACCTTGAGGGTTAGGGTGACAAAAAATGCAGCAGAAGTCAGGGCATCAGGCAGGGAGAAGCTTCCCTTCATGAAGCTCAGCAGCCAAGAACAGAGGCCCCCAACCTGTTTGGCACCAGGGACCAGTTTCATGGGGGACAATTTTTCCATGCACAGAGGGTCGGGGGTCGGTTTCAGGATGATTCAAGCGCATTACATTTATCGTGTACTTTATTTCTATGATTATTACATTGTAATATATAATGAAATAATTACATAACTCACCATAATGCAGAATCTGTCGGAGCCCTGAGCTTATTTTCCTGCAACTAGATGGTCCCATCTGGGCACAATGGGAGATAGTCACAGATCTTTACTCTCTTGGCACTCGTCCCCTGCTGTGCAGAACAGTTCGTAATAGGCCACAGACCAGTACTGGTCCACAGCCCAAAGGCTGGGGACTGCAAACCTAGAGAGTTCCCATTGGTATGAGTTGGAAAACAGCCTTTGACTACCTCCTTGCTTTTTCCCCCAACTCTGCCATCATTCATATATAATGGCCCTACACTTTATGCATGCCTAACACTTTTAAATAATATAAATATTTTTGGTCCATGAGAATACATTGTCCTAAAATAATGTTTCTCAAAGTGTGGTTATGGGACCAGCATCATCTGTGGACTTGTGAGAAATGCAAACACGCATGCTCCACCCCAGACCTACCAAACCTGAAACTGGTGGTGAGTCCCTGCAATCTGTGTTTCACAAACCTCTAAAAGATTCTGATGTATGCTCAAGTTTGAGAACCAGTGCCATAAAGTATCTATCCCTCAGGAGATCCAAGACCATGATCCAAATATGCACTAAGGTATATGAGGCTCTCAGACCTCTTATGTGAGCATGTCACTATGGAGTGGAAGGAAAGTTCTCACACAAAACATTGTAATGGGAAGGGGGCATTCATAACAGCTTCTCAGGCCTGGATTTGGGAACCTACTACACACAGGTGACATTGAAGCCACAAGGTCTCCAAGGACATGAGCATGATCATACATCTCTACAAGCACACTGTTGTTCAGTTCCTAGATTATCCATTATCTTTTATTCTCTTCATATCCTTTATTCCCCATCAGGAGATGAGCAACACAGGAATTATTTGCCCCCCTTTTCAGGGAAAAGGTCATGTCCTATACTTTTATCACAGCCAAGCTTTGAGAGACTCTCTGGATAGGGATGGAATAAAAACTAGCTGGCATAACTGACGTCCTGCCCACCCTTGAGTCTCCATTGACATTACCATGCCTGCAAGCATACACGCTATCTGTTGTCTCTTTCCTAGAGTACTCCCCAGTGCTCAGAATCCTTTCAAGCTCAGTGGTCCTAGGAGTTGCCCCAAAAGTAAGTCAGGAAGAGTGAGTCCTTTGATCTTCCTACCCACCTGCCCCTAGCATTCCTGTCTAATTGATGGCTACGGCCTGTCTTATGATCAGCAATTGTCAGGGTTCTGTAAATTGTTCATCCTATTCTGTACCCTGCAGGGAACATAGGTGGTTGAGTGCCCCTAGAGTCTCTGTGGCCCTTCTATGCCATAGCCCACAGCACCCTTCAATCACTTTGGCTTCAGCCAGGTAAAAACACTTGGTAATCCTGGCCCTTCCCATTTCCCAAGCTTGATTCATGGTCTCTCTTCTTCCCAGAGGCCTCCCTTCCTTGGTCTCTGGATTATTCACCTTGAATGCCCTAATACCTAGTCCAGACCCTGACCTGCATAAAGTGCTTAGTGGCTCGTACTGAATTATTGAATAATGAATAGCTCCTAAAATTGTGCCTCTGAGCTTCTTTATCCCAGAAATTGGAAGAAATGCCTGATTCTTGTCAGAATGTCTGTGAGATGTGAATTCTCCAAGTCTAAGATAGTAATCTCTTATATCCAGGATTTAGATTGGTACATATGTTCCAATTAAACAGAGTACTGCCAGACCCTGCCCCAGGGTCCACATGTAGTCATGTCACTGTTGATTCCTTCAGGAAATGACTTGCTCAATTCGTGCATATTTTTGTAGATTCAAATAAGGAACTCAGTTTTGTAATGGGATTCCCATTATAGCTGGTTAGCAGAAGCCCCCTAAAAAGGCAGGGAAATGCACTATGGAAAATCAACTCCAGAAATTTAGACTTTCCATGCTTTCTGTATGTATATTGGTGGGCATGGCAGGAGGGTTATACATGAGGACTAAAAGGTAGATTGATAAGTGAGAGTAAGAATGTATTTAACTCCATTAACTTCATCCAGATTTTGCTTAAGTTCATACAAGTTGTTTTTATTCTATAACTGCTGGTAGAAAAAGGGGCCATAAACCGTTCTGAGTACCAGTAAAAGTTTTCAGTAAAAGACCTCAGTAGAAAATTTGCTGCAGAAAATAGAGTTGACTTTAAAGAAACAGATAACTGTGATCCATACCTACGAAAAATATACACAATAGAAACTGCTTTTGAAGGGATCTAGATGTGAGAATTAGCAAAGTCTTCAAAGCAACTATTATAAATATTGCTGAAAACCTAAAGGAAACTATATATAAAATATTAAAGGAAAGTATGATGAAAATGACCCAACCCATAGAGTAGATCAATAAAGGAAAAAAAATTAATGAGAAAAACCGAATGGAAATTTTGGCTTTGAAAAGTATAATAACTAAAATGAAAAATTCATTACAGCATCTCAATAGCATATTTGAGACAGCAAGAAAAAAGGATTCAAAGATAGATCAATAAAAATTATCCAATTTTAAAAGCAGAAAAACAATACATTGAAGAAAAATGAACAAATCTCAGAGACTCTATGACACCAAGTGTACCAACATATGCATATAGAAGTTGCAAAAGGAATAAATATAAGTAGGTTTCATGGAAGTACTGAGTACATTGTATACTTATTCCTCCATTCTTGAGACATTTTACTCAGGAGAATATGTTCCAGATCCCTCCATATAAACATAAAAGAGGTAAAGGCTCCATCTTTTTTTAAGGCTGCATAGTATTCCATGGTATACATGTACCACAATTTATTAATCCATTCATGGGTTGATGGGCACTTGGGTTTCTTCCATGACTTGGCTATTATGAATCAAGCTTCAATGAATAATCTGGTGCAAATATCTTTTTTGCAAAGTAATTTTTGGTCTTTTGGGTATTAAAAAAAATCAACACATTGTACCCCACATATGCATGAATATATTCATGATCTATATGTATTTGACTTAATAAAAAATAAGAAGTTGCAAAAGGAGAGAAGAGAGAAACAAGTAGAAAAAAATTAGTAAAAATAATGAGCAGCTTCCCAAATTTGATGAAAATATGAATCTGTGTACAAAAGAAGCTAAAAAAATAAAAAACCCTAAGTAGAACAACGTGCTATAACAACAAACTATCCAAAAAGGAAATTAAGAAAACAATCCTATTTACAATAGCATAACAAAAATAAATTAATTAAATACTTTGGTATAAACTTAACCAAGGAGATAAGAGATTTCTACATTAAAAATTACAAAGCACTGATGAAAAATATTAAAGCAGATAAAAATAAATGTAAAGACATCTTGTGTTCATGAATCAGAAGAGTTATTTTGGTTATAATGTCCATACTACCCAATTAATCTACAGATTCAACATAATCCCTCTCAAATTCCCAGTAGCATTTCTTTACAAAAATAAAAAAACTCTAAAATTCATATGAAGTCACAGAAGACATAAATAGCCAAAACAATCTTGAAAAACAAACAAGAAAAAGAGCAAAGCTGAAGGCATCATACTTTTTGATTTTAAAATATGCTATAAAACTACAATAATTAAAACAGTATGGTACTATTATGAAGACAGACATATTAGAAAATGGAACAGAGTAGAGAGTCCAGAAATAAATATACACATACATGATTAGCTGATCTTCAACAAAGGTGGCAAGAACACATAATGGGGAACGGGTAGTATCTTCAACAAATGGTAGTTAGAAAACGTCTATCCATGCGCTAAAGAAGAAAATTGGACTCTTATCTTACACTCTACACAAAAACCTAAAAATAGACTAAAGACTTAAATAGAAGACATAGAACTGTAAAAGTCATAGAAGAAAATGTAGGGGAAAAGCTTCATGACATTGGTTTTGGCAATGATTTCATAAATATGATACCAAAGCACAGGGAACAAAAGCAAAAAAGACAAATGGGACTATTCTACTCCAAATTAAAAAGCTTCTGCACAGCAAAGGAAGAAATCACCAGAGTGAAACGAAATACTACAAAATATTTGCAAACCACATGTCCAATAAAGGATTTATTTTAAAATTTATTTATTTATTTATTTATTTATTTTGCAGTTTTGGCCAGGGCTGGGCTTGAACCTGCCACCCCCGGTATATGAAGACAGTGCCCTATTCCTTGAGCCACAGATGCCACCCAAATTTATAAGGAACTTTTATAATTCATTAGCAAAAAACCTGATTTTAAAATGGGCAATGAATAGACATTTCTCAAAAAAACACATATAAATGGCCAACAGCTGTACAAAAAGATCCTCAACATCAGTAATCATCAGAGAAATAAAAATCAAAATCATAATAGCAATCACTTCACACCTATTTAGGATGGCTATTATCAGAAAAATCTCAAAAGACAGCAAGTATTGACAAGGATGTAGAAAAATTGGAACCTTTATACAATGTAGATAGGATGTAAAATGATGCAGCAATTATGGGGAAAAAGTACGGAGGTTCCTCAAACAATTAAAAATAGCACCGTCACATGATGAGGCAATCCCGCTTCTGTGTATTTATCCAGAGGATTTAAGCTCAAGACCTTGAAGATATATTATCACTGCCATGTTTATTGCAATGCTGTTCACAATAACCAAGATGAGAAACACACTTAAATATTCACTAACAAATGAATGGTTAAAAAATGTGCTATATACATATAAGAGAATGTTAAGAAAATCCTGCAATATTCAACATCATGGATACACCTTGAGGATATTATAGTCAGTGAAATAAGTCAGTCACAAAAAGAAAAAAACTGCATGATTTCACTTGTATGAAGTATCTAAAATAGTTGAGTTCATAGACGCAAGAACAGAATGGTCTTTTCCA
Organism: Perodicticus potto; assembly: GCA_963574655.1. NCBI lineage: Eukaryota > Metazoa > Chordata > Mammalia > Primates > Lorisidae > Perodicticus > Perodicticus potto. The sequence goes on from CAUYRH010178964.1 coordinate 28,833, forward strand.
GGGGCTACAGAGAGGGAAAAATTGAACATTCCTAGTTAACATCTATAAAATTTCAATTATGAAAGATGAATAAGTTCTAGAGATATGATATATGTAAAGCACTAGTTCTTACAGATAAGAATACTGAATTATATACTTAAACATCTGTTAAAGATATAGATCTTATGTGTTTTTACCAAAATTAAAAAAAATACACGTATACATATATAATTATATTAATATCAGACAAAATATACTTCAAGACAGAAAACATGGCCAGAAACAAAATAAGATAATGTATAATGATAAAAAGGTCAATACATCAGGAGGATATGACAATTATAAACATATGCACCAAAACATACATGAGGCAAAATTTGAGAGAGCTGAAAGGAGAAATAAACAATTTAACAATAGTAGTTGTATGGCCAGTCATGCCTGTAATCCTAGCACTCTGGGAGGCCAAGGTGGAAGGATCATTTGAGTTCAGGAGTTCAAGACCAGCCTGAGCAAGAGTGAGATCTCATCTCTTTTAAATATAGAAAAATTAGCTGGGAATCGTGAGAGGTGCCTGCAATCTCAGTTATTTGGGAGGCTGAGGCAGGAGGACCACTTGAACCCTGAAGTCTGAGGCTGCTGTGAGCTAGGCTAATGCCATGATACTCTAGCTTGGGGCAACAGAGTGAGACTCTGTCTCAAAAAACAAAAACAAAAAAACATTAGTAGCTGTTGATTTTAATACTCCACCCTAAATCATTGATGAACAACTAGACAGAAAATCGGCAGAGATATATAAAGCATGAAGAACAGCATCAACAAACTTGACCTGATATTTATATATATGAACACTCAAGGACTACTACCCAAAGACTACAGAATATATAGTCTTTTCAAGCCCACACAGAAAATTCTCCAGACTATACCGTATGTTGGGCCACAGAGAAAGACTCAATAAATTAGAAATATTGGGATCACACAAAGTATATTCTCTGAACACAGTAGTATTAAAACTAGAGATCCACCGCATTTGAAAAGTAAACAGCACGCTCCTAGATAATTTATGGGTCAAAGAAGAAATCACAGGGTAATTTAAAAAATTGTGTTGAATAAAAAGCAAAATACAACATACCAGAAATGATGAATTATTATAAAATTAGTGATAGAGAGGAATCTATAGCTGTAGATGCTTATGTCAAAAGAGGAGAAATATTCGTAAATGAAGGTTAAGCTTCCACTTTAAGAAAGAAGAGTAAACGAAACCAAAACCAACAGAAGTAAATAATGAAGATTAGAGTAGAAGTCAATGAAATAGAAACAGAAAAACAACAGAGAAACATTAATGAAGCCAAAAGTTGGTTCTTTGAAAACTTCCACAAAGCTGACAAACGTTTAGCTAGAATAAGAAAATAGGAGAGAATACACATACCATACAATTTATGTAGAAACACAGAGGCCCAGAGTAGTCAAAACAATTTTTAAAAGAAAAAGGAAAGTTGGAAGACTCACACTATTTGATTTAAAAACTTAGAAAAAGTTTAGTAATCCAGACAGGGTGGTATTGATATAAGGATAAAATTATGGATCGATGTAACAGAATTGTGGATCCAAAGATAAACATAACATTAAATAAGGAAAAGACAGTCTTTAAACAAACACTACTGGGACATTGGATATCCATATTAAAAAAATCTTATATCCTTGTCTCACAGACTATACAAAGATTAACATGAAGTAGATCATAGTCTAAGTAACTAGAACTATACAAGTTTTGGAAGGAGAAAGAAGGAAATCTATGTGATCTTGGGTTAGGCAAGGAATTCTTATGTGCAACACCAAAAATAAAAGCATTTAAATAAAAAATTAATAAATTGAATTTCACCAAAATTAAAAAGTCTACTCTTCAAATGACACTCTAAGAGAAGCAAAGACAAATCACAAACTAGGAGAAATTATTTAAAAACATAAATCTAATAAGAGATTTGTATGTACAGTATACAAAGAACTCTTCCAAGTTCATTTTTTCTTCTTTCTCAACTTCTTTTAGATTGATTATTTTTCACTATTCCATTCTCCCTCTGTCCTCCAGCCTGGGAAATTGGTACTTATAGCTATATATTTTCACTAATGCTTACCCTAGAGCAGAGATTTTCAAATATTTTGGTTCTTGGATCTCATTTACATCCTTATGAGCATTGTATCTATTGATACATATAGCAAAAGATAAATATATATATATATGTATATGTACACACATATATAATATTTCAATAGAAAGTAAAACTGAGACCATTTAAAATATTTATCAATTTATTTAAAAATTAAAACATGATAAATCTATTTGTGATTGGTGTTACTAATGTGATTGATGTTATGTGTCATGGTTAATGGGTCAACTTAACTGGGCCACAGGATGCCCAAATATTTGATCACATTTTTCAGATGCTTCTGTGAGGTATGTTTCTTATTCCCCCAAATGAGAGTAGCATTTGTGCTTCGCTTTATTTTTTTTTTTATGTTTTAAGTATTTTTTTATTTTTTCAAATTAATATGAGGGTACAATTTTGGGGTTGCATTGTTCTTACATTGTCACATTGTTCTTACTTCCAGGGTAAAGTTCCACCAAACGAGATTAGCATTTAAAGCAGTAGACTGAGTAGATTGTTTTCCCCAATGTGGGTGGACCTCCCCCAGTCAGTTGAAGGCCTGGGATATTGGCTTTCAACTCCGACTTGAACTGCACCGCTGACTCTCCTGGGGCTCCAGCTTGCTGACTCACTCTGCAGATCTTGGGACTTGTGAGCCTCCATAATCACATGAGCCAATTCCTCGTAACAAATCTTCTCTCTCTCTCTCTCTCTCTTTATATATCTCTATATCCATATAAAGAAGGTACCAAAAATGTATACATATTTTAAGAAAGGAAAAACCTGTATTAAAATTATAATAATACTTAATATATACCAGTAACAAAAGATGAATACAAGACACATTATGCACGTCTTATAATTGCAGAAGTCAAATGTGACTTGAGTCAAGTGTGACTTAAGTCGAATTTAATACAGTTTATTCCTTTCTTAAAATGTATGTAATTTTTTGGCACCCTTTCTGTCTATATGCATACATCCTATTGGTCTTATTTCTCTAGAGACTAATGCACCATAAATTTGTTTTATGAAAAATAACTATTCTTCTAAACAAAAACATGTAGTGAAAAGATTGGCATTATTTTACATTTTTGAAAAACTCTTCCATGACTGCCTTCATAGAAGACAGCTGGATTCTCGCAGCTGCTTCTATATTCAATCTCTTGTGACACTGCACACATGTAGCCCCTGGAAAACTCCACTGTATGTTTGTGAGGGAAGGACAGTGCAAAAGGCAACTAACATCTTACTCTTACGAAAATAGTTCCCACCTTTCCGATCCACTGAAAGGTTCTTAAGGTAGGATCCCAGGCGCCCTCAGACCATGTTCGAGGACTACTACCCTAGAGATGACAAAGTTCATCCTTTACTTATCAAATACTAATGTTAAATTGTACCTTTAACTGCTTCCCAGGCAGTGAAAAGACAATAAATGCTTCATTATGTTTGCCCTTTCCCAACTTACATGTTTCTGTGCTAGCGTACTTTAATTTTCTCTACACTGTAAAACTCTCACAAGACATCATTCTTATTATTTTATACAGTCTGCATTCACATTTTCTAGTTGTTTTCATTGGGAGGAATTATCCAAATTATCAAGGCCAGCATTATTAGAAATAGAAATCAATAGTTTTTCATATATTGATATTTTGACCTAGAATGCTATTTCCCCCATTTACTATTTATCCCAGTCATGTATTTCCAAGCCTTTTTATTCATTACATATTCAGGAGAGATCCATTGAGTGTCTACTATGCAGCCGGAATTGTTCTAGATAGAGCAGAACTGTCCAATAGAAGTTTCTGTGATCAGGGTCATGTCATGTCCTATATCTGCACTGTCTGACTGACATAGTAGCCGCCATTTGGCTATTGAGCATTTGAAATATGGTATAATCTTTCCTACCTGTTCAGTTCTCCCTGTTCCAGAGACAGAGGGATGAGAATAAAATGGATTTAGGACACCCAGTTTGAACCGTAGTTTATTTTTCTTCTGAGATGGGGCTGGGCTGTGGTGTCAGACTTGGGTTGCCGGCTTGATATGGGGTAGGTTGTCCTTGGCACTAACATGTGTGAGGGAGGCTTTTGCCTCTTGAACGTGGCTGCTTGGTAAGGAAAATTCTACCTGTCTTGGAACCTGCCATCCCTCAGATCAAGCTTATTTTATGTATTAGCGGCCTGAGTTGCATGAACACGAGTCTGGCACCCCTGGAGGAGAGCAGGGCAGTTTGATAGCAATAGGGTTGCCCACTGCCTGCCTCCCTCTTAACTTAGAGCAGCTGTCTTATGCTTTGGTTTGAGCTGAATTTGAGTGATGTAAAAATTTTTTCTGCTTAATAAAGTGACTTCTAGGTGTAACAGAATGTGAAGGCAAATAGTCATAATAAATCACTTGCACAAGCAAAAAAAATATGAAATGTGTCTCATGCAACTGAGGAACTTAATTTATAACTTTATTTGATTTTAGTTAACTTAAGTTTAAATAACCACCTGTGACTAGTAGCTACCAGACTGGGAAGCAGTTTAAGACTCTAGAGCAGTGATTTTCAACCAATATGTTGTGAGAGGTATACCCCCCAAATTTTTAAAGATTATTAATTAAATTATGTTTGAAAAAAGTTCAAAGCACAGGAAGGATATTCTCTTTATTACTCTTCTTTGATCAGTATAATTTAAGTGTGCCACAGATGTTTACCTATAGGTTCAAGCGTGCTGTGAGATAAAAAAAAATTGAAAAACTCTGCACTAGAGTCTGAGGAGAAACAACACTGGTGAAAATCTCTGTTCTCCTGGGAAAGATACAAGAAATAACTCCTACTCTAATTAATAGTGCTCCGAAGCCCTGGCCTGTAGAGTATAGGGGCTCAGTAAATGCAGGTTGAATTCCATGTGTTAACAAAGTACAGAAGCCTGGAGGAGGTTTGATGGGGAGTATTTGAATTATCTCCCCAGAGGTATTGGGTAGAGCAGAGGAAAGAACTTGGACTTTTGAAGTTAAGCAGTCTGGGTTGGAATCCAGCTTCTGGCCACTTACTAGCTAGCTCTGTGGCTTTGGGCAAGTTGCTGAACTACTGTGAACTTCAGTTATTCTATTTGGGAAGGAGTTAATAATAATTTCCTTGCAAAGTGAGTGTGAAAACTACAATCTGTGAGTGCAGGAAATGTAGGGTTGAATACAGGCAGCCCTCAGGTTATGAACAAGGTAGTATCTGTAGGTTTGTTCTTAAGTTAAATTTGTATGCAAATTGAAACAGGTACATTTACCTATTACCTATAATAGCCTCCATTCATGAGTGCAGTTGTAAGCTGTTTGTTGCTAGGGGACACACTTTATACTCCAAAGTGGCTCAAATGCACATTCACCTTCCCCTCCCCCCAGCACCTCTGGCCTTGTCACTACTGCCACAGGCCCTGAACACAATCAGGGAAAATGGCGCTTCAAAGGCACCCTAATTCACAGAGGAGAGGGCTGTGCCAGGACAAAGGGGTACAAAAGATAATGGGTACAATGTGACTTTCTTGTGGCCTGAACTCCTGCCTGATTTAAGGGCCTGGCCATTAGGGCCCGGCCTAATCTGGTGTGGAGCAGTGGAGTGAGGAGGTAGGAGCCAGGGCCTGTGTGCAGGGGGAGGTGGGCAGAAGGTCCCTTTGAGTGGACACTCCTTTCCTTCTCTCTCAGGAGTTGGATTTCTAGGGAAAGAAACTTTCCAGCCTTTCTTGTGAGTGTAGCTTTGGGCCTATGAAATGACCTCGTGGTCATCTAGGGTGCAGCTCCAGGTGAGTCCCCATGACCGTGGAGGCCTTCCCTCTGACCGGAGGGTCTTGCAGTCTGAAGGGCCTTCTCAGGGGTAAATTAGTGGACAACTGGGGGGAGGCAGCGAGCTGGGTAGAAGGGTTTGCCCAGGGCTCCTGTTAGTGAAGTTTGCATTCCCAAACCAAACTGCTGGTAAGACAGTGGCTGCAAAGCATTCTGGGAATGAAGGATAAGTCAAACTGTCACAGAAATACTCCTACAGAAAATAGGAAAGCTGGCTTCGAGTCCACACAACAAGAACAGCTTGTATTTTGTGAAGGCTTATGGCAGTGGGTTCCTCCGGCTTCTGTGTCCTCTTCCCATCCTGTGTAACTCAGAAGGCCTTGCCTTTCCACACCCCACGCACTGACCAGTGCCCCCCAGCACTGCACTGCTGCTGCTGCTGCTGCACTCCGACTTCTACCTGCCTCCCCACACTCCTCACTACTTGCCACTGGGGTGCTTTCCCTCTCGGAGGCCATGTGTGGTGTCCAGGCCTGACGTTATCAAGAGCAAGCATTCAGAAGCTGAAAATGAACTTGCCTCAGCCATCCACCCCCTTGAGAGGAGGATTGGGTGCTTTACCTGTGTTATGAATACACACTCGTAGGATATGAGGGACAGAGGTCCCACAGAGGGGAGGGCTCAGCCACTGACCTGAAGGGACTTTAGGCTGGCAGGAAGGCCCCCACATTACAGTAGGATACGTAGGAGCCACAGCCCAGGACTCCTTGCGGGAAAGTTCCTCAAAGAGTCCGTCCGTTTTCTTTTCCCTGGATCCACAGTGCAAAGTGGGAACTCACTAAACACTTGCAAAGGCAGCCGGGAGCGAGGGCTGTGCAGCCTGACTCCCACATGCAGTGCACCTGGGAGAACAAGAAGCAGGGCCCTAATAAGGTCAAGGTCGCAGGAGACTCTTCTCAGCCTTCCTCCTGCTTTTCAGCCTGTTCCCTGCCCAGTGCTCCTAGCAGCTCTTGCCTCTCTGCTCCCTTCCTCCACCGTCAGCTGCAGGGACTCCCACTAGGAGCCGTAGGCTCAGGGTTCTCAGGACACATATAACAGTCTGGATGCGAATAAGCCACATCCTGAGGGCTTTTCCACCCTTCCGTGTGCATTCCCTGGGAGTCTCCCAGCCATCCTGCCAGGTAGAGGCTATTATTAAACCCACATTCCACATGAGGGAGCTGAGGCTGACAGAGGCTAAGAGCCCCTTACCCCAGGTCACACAGCGAGGAAGTGTGGGGGTGTGGGCTGGGATTCGAACCTGTGGTTGGCTGAGTACCAAGTAGTGCCTTAGTCATGGACTCCCATGGGACTACTTCTTTTCAGTGGCCTGGGGCGGCCAGAGCTCCCAGGAAGACCCAGCAAGTGCCTGCCAAATAAGCCAAGAGCTCAGCAACGACTGAGGGGGGAACGGTTCAGCAAGATGAGTGGAAATGTCCCAGAATCGGGCAACACTGGTCACCAGAATCTACTTTCCAGTGGACAGAAGGCAAATAACCCTGTGGCTCTCCTGTCCAGATGACAAATGGGGATAGGTGGCCCTCAGGGGCAGGTCCAGCTGCAGTGTTCTAGGTGACTGCTACGTCCAGGACAGAGCTCTTTCCCCCTCTCCCTCCTCCCCTCTCATCCCAGCTTCCTCGGTGTTTCCTTAGCGCTTGGTGCAGACTGCGTTTGAAACCCAGGTCCCTTCTTTTTATCAAGCGATGGAGCAATCTAGCTTTTCAGCCACTCATTTTATTTGTATTGTAGATGTTTATTCCATTTATTTATTTATTTATTTATTTATTTCAGAGTCTCACTCTGTCACCCAGGGTAGAGTGCCGTGGCATCCTAGCTCGCAGCATCCTCAAACTCTTGGGCTCAAGAGGTCCCTTGCCTCAATCTCCCAAGTAACTGGGACTACAGACCACAATGCTCGGTTTGTTTTTCTATTTTTAGTAGACACAGGGTCTCTCTCTTGCTCAGGCTAGTCTGAAACTCCTGAACTCAAGTAGTCCACCTGCCTTGGCTTCCGAAAATGCTAGAATTACAGGCATGAGCTACCATGTCCAGCCATAGATGTTTATTTCAATCCCTGAGGGGATTTCTCCTATCAGGCAAAGCACTTCTTTGCCACCTTTCACTTTAATCAATCAAGGGGAAATGGTAAACTGCGGTAAAGTGTTGAATGTGAATTTAGAGATGTCGTATTGGTTTTGGAGATCAGAATGTCCCACTTCATTATTTGGGGTTGTTCTGCCGGTAGGTCAGTTTGAATTTCAAAGTTTGCTTCTCCTGACTCTGATTTGTAGACCACCTCTGATGTCCCCACGGTGTGGACTCTAAGCCGATCAGGCCAGGGGCCTTGAGGCTGAAGGCCTGAGCCCCACAAACTGCTGACATGACAAATCCTTTTCAATTTTTGAGGGTCAGTGAAAAAATTTATACAAAATGCAATTATTACTTCTTTTGTTTGTCCCCAACTTGTTTCACATAGCAAATTAGTGGTGTTTAATTGCCTTAGATCAGCGGTTCTCGACCTGTGGGTCACGACCCCTTTGTAACAATGAAAATATATCCTGCATATCAGATATTTACATTACGATTCATAACAGTAGCAAAATTACAGTTATGAAGTAGCAACAAAACTAATTTTATGTTTGGGGGTCACCACAACACGAAAAACTGTATTAAATGGTCATGGCATTAGGAGGCATTAGAAAGGTTGAGAACCACTAGTGGCTGTAGGTATCTTGGGGACTCCCTCTCACCCTAAGTAGGATGGAGAGGTGAAGTTGGGTGGTGGCTCATGGACCTTCCTGATTTTTAACTCCAATTGGTTTTTAACTCCAAGCTTTCCCTTGGGGTGCCCACGAGGGGCCATGTGAGGTGACAAGGGATACTTTTTGTGGTGAGATTCCCTGGAAGGGAGGGGCAGAGCCATCAGGGTGGAACCACAAGTGGCCCTGAGGCAGGTGGCAGACAGCTGTGGCCTACCACACTTGCCTGGACCCCAGGCCAAGCAGAAGAAGCAAAGATGAGCCTTCAACATAATGGGCAAAACCAAGAGGGCAACCCGGTGCCCTTTGGTGCCGGGGGAGTTGGAAGTATGGGAAGGAGGAGAGAGATGCTGCTGTAGTGGCCTGGCTGGTTCTGGCGTTAATGTGACGAAAGGAAACATGGATACTAGAATTTTCTTTAGCTTTTTCCTTCTATCTTAAAATGCCAAAGGGATCTTAAAAGGTGGGAAAAACTAGCAAACATAACCAAGAACTAGACTGCTTTATTCTGCCTGATGAATCCATGTTCTTCTTTGGAGACTGGTTCTCAGGTTCCCCCCAAATTTCTCACGTGGCATTGGTGAAGATCGTGGAACTGATTCGCACGGGAACCTCATGGCTGAGAATCAGTGATGTCACCTCTGGAGCCACCCATATTTCTGCGTGTTCAAATGGTGTGTTCTGTGGGGAGATTGGTTTGGGGGAAGCGGAACCATATGCACATGGGTAGTGCTAGAATTTTCCAAAGGAAATAAGAATACCTCTCAAAAGATTAGCGTTTGACTCTATGTACAATCTATTTTTCTATTTCTCATATTGATTTTGACAAGAAAGATTTGTTTATGCTCTTACATGACTCAGCCTCAGTAAATTAGACCTGTCAAAGTGACTTTTCTGCACAAAGGAGTTTGCTGTATCTTTGACACTTGTTCTGTGAGGGGGTGGGACTGTTGTATGTAAATAGCTGGAAAGCCAGATATTAAGCAGTCTGATCAGTGCTGTCTTCTAGGTGGTGTTTGGCTTTGTGGGCGATGGCTTTCTTGTATGGGTTGAAGCCTGGACTCTCCCTCTTTCTCCCTGCAGCTAGCTTGCCACCATTATCCCAGGGAGCCGTCCTGCCTCTCCTGCGCCAGCCTCCTCACGTTTTCTTTCTGTCCAAAATGACAATCTGAGAGCAAGGTTCCTTGAGCCCACATCGGGCTGTGCTTCTTCCCTGTCCAGAACCCTTCTGTGGCTGGTTCAACCTTTACCCTGGGTGACTCAGTTCCCACCCTCTCACTACTCAATCCTACTTCCTCCAAATTAATTACAGCAGGCACTTGCCTTGGCCGCAGTCACTCATAAGGCTGGTCCAAATGAGCACTCCCATCACATGCATCCCACAGGGGCACTAGGACCACGACCCTCCATTCCTGTCTCCAGGGAGGGACTTGATCTGATTACAACAGGCCAGGAGCAAAACTGGATGACCTTCTCAGCTCTTTGAGAATTATTTCTCTCTCTGTTTTTTTTTTCAAGTATGACAATGTTTATTGATAGATACAAGTGTATAAAATCAGGGCATGAACATGACTTGATAAATTAAATAGACTTAATTTCAATACTATAATAAGAGGGACCAATTCAAATTCTCACCATTTGTTTCACACCCACAAAAACCACTTTAAGGGCATTAACGATCTCTCAAAACTGATTAGCTTTGTGCAAGTAAACCATGTTTCTTTTTAAAAAGACTTGTGCACTTGCCCAGGCTCAAGGATATTAAAATCTACGCTGCAACCAAAAAATAGTTGGGAGTTGTGGCGGGCACCTGTAGTCCCAGCTACTTGGGAGGCGGAGGCAGGAGAATCGCTTGAGCACAGGAATTGGAGGTTGCTGTGAGCTGTGATGCCACAGCACCCTATCCAGGGTGACAGCTTGAGGCTCTGACTCAAAAAAAAAACAAAAAAGGCAATACAATAAAATCTAGCACATAAAGCCCATTACTAGAGGTAGAAATACAGGCAATATACTATTACGGCTCTGTTTGTCATTACAATTTAGAGCCAGAGTGTGTGACAGTCCTGAAGCAGTGGGTATAGAACAAACAGTCCTGGAGTTGAAGTCAGAGTCCTCAGTTCTAGTTCTCACTCTGTAGCTAACTCCTGGATGCTGGAGGGATGGGGAGGGGAAAAACAGTCAAGTTCATTCCTTTCTCTGAGGCTCTGTTTCCTCATCTGTGAAGTCAGAGTACAATTGTAGTGCTTACCTGTAGGAGTTGTTGCCCTCTCCTCTTCCTGGACCATTTGGGTGAATATTTCTTAAAGCTTACAGGTTTTTTTTCCATTGATTTTACACCACATTTTTGTTAATTCAGACTGCCTATGCACACAGCCGGAACTTCTTGTGCCATTGGAAATCCTTTTGATTCATCACACAGTACAGTGGACAGGCCAGCATTTCACTATAGTCCCTTGACAAGAGATCTGGCTCCTCCCCTTGATCCACAACTATTGGGACACTATGGGAGGTACTTTATTCAATGTGTATGGGGTGGCCTGCTCCGTGGAAGGTGTGGCTGGGATGTGCAAGGCTGGGATCTCCTAGGACAGCACAGGCACACACATGTGAACGTGGCTTGCTCCCCTCCCTTTCCTGGACCCCTGGTATTCTTGGTAGGAACTCAAAATTTACAATACACTGTACTGAGCTGAGGAGATAGACCCAGGCTAATTGGAGTAACATTCCAAAACCAGGCTCAAGGTCAATTGTTTTTGGGTCCATGGGCTTTGAATCACTCCCTTTTCCAAGTTCTGCTTCTTCTACTGCCCGCACAGAACCATGACCCCAGCTTGCTCTGCCCTCCTGTGGGGTGCCACTGCCTTCTGTCATTACCCTTGGTCAAGTGGTACCAAGTGAGCATTGGGTGGAAACTGCTGGCTTCGTTGAGGGGTGCAGCATTGGAAATGGAGAGCCAGGAGACCTCAGGGATGATTCCATTGCTGGAATGTGTATGGGTAAAAATACACAGAATGCGTACAGAGGTGTGCGCACCCAAGCAGGCGTGTCCTCACACATACTTGCATGGGCTTACATGTGCACAGTCTTATGGCCATCCGTTTTCACACTTGCACACACGCATGTGCATACACAGGCACACAGACCCACATGGGCACACACACAGACACAAGTGCTCATGTACACAGCCAGCCTTGTCTTTGCATCTGGGCCCAGTGGGTTGGCAGCCACCACTGTCCCTACGTTCAATCCACCCTCCCCTGCCACATCCCTTCATTCTACTGGAAGGACTAGTATGATGGCCTCCTCCTCTCTTCACAGCCCTGATCCAAATGGGTCTGGCCTTGGGTGTGAGTTCTCTCTGCTTTCTTTGACCATTTGCGTTGTTCTAGTTCTGCCATCAAGCCAGGCCCCACTGGCACAATCAGGGAACTGCTTGAACAGTCTGAGGTCACCTCACTGCCTCACTGGCCATTTGGCCTTGTCATTTCATCATTTGGTGCCATCTGTGAGCCCTGGTCCTAGGGAAGGCTTCTACCTTCACTCTCGTCTGCCAAAGGAATCCGAGAAGAGAAATAGTTCAGCAATTCCTAAGCCATTGTGTCACTCGTGGAAATGTAGTCAGCCTGCCCATTCAAACCCCCCAACTCTTGGTCCTTTCCTTTTTGTAGCTTGGAAAAACATTTTAGCTTCCAAGCAAAACATTTTTCTTACAGCCATCTTTGTGAAGAATACATGGGCTGTTTCTTTTCTTTTTTTTTTCTGGTTTTGTTTTGTTTTTATTAGCTTGTTCTACCTTCCCTTCCCCCACACTCATGACAACATCCTCCACTTCTTTGGGCCTTTAGGGGAAATATCACTAGTGGCCTGGGCATCACGGGAAGAACAAGGTCTGATTTTTGATTCTACCCCATGTCGTGTGATTGTAGGTATGCTGGGAAAGGGAAGCCACTGGAGGATGGAGTGACAGAATTCAGGGGAAATCATGTTGTAACTAGAAGTTAGCACACAGTTTGTAGTTGTCATCATCACTAATAAGAATGCTCACTTGAGGTGAGGTAACTGTGTTTGGGGTCTGGCCTTCCGTGGTTCATCAGGACGAACCTTCCTCCCACTACCCTCACACAGGGATTTTGGACTGGGCTATTGTCTTACTGGATTGGGCTGCCCTGGCACCTGACCTGGGTGGATAAACACTCTGACTTCCCAAACGGGAGACAGTTTTTGCCGGGTGTGGTGAGAAGCCAAGTCCCACTCCAGTGCGTGCCTAGCTGGTTCCAGTCCATTTAGCCTTATGCTGGCCCAGGCTCCTCCCTGGGGATCTGGGAGACACACTAAGACCACGAAGCCACAATCAGCCCAGCAGCCACCTGAAAAGGCTGGTTCTCTGGCTTTTTCCAGTGTATCTCTGGCTTTAAGAGCTAAGCCCCTGCCTCGAGCATCTGTTCTGTTCTGTGGTTTCCTGTATTAGTTGCCCCTAATCCTCAGCCCCATCTCCTCAGAGCCAATGGGGTCCTTGCCAGAAGCACTGGTCTCAGACCCATCATCCCCATGGGGCCCTGCTTCCATTCTTGCCTGACTTGGCCCTCTGGCCAGCTTTCCCTGTGGCACGTCGGATATACATTTCTCATTTCTCTTTCTAAAGGCAATGCATGGTTTCAGATGCCTTTTAAAAACTACTGTGGGAGGAGAATTAGGTTGTGCAGTACTATGGATTTATGAGACATTTTGACATTTATTCTAGAAAATCCCTTTGGATTTTGAATACCTATCCCACGGCTGCCATAGCAAGGTGGTTATCTTAGTTGGTCAGG